>VONZ01002078.1:52500-70985 GCA_012976165.1 Labeo catla | reverse complement strand
TCCAGTTTTGGGTAGTTTTTGTGTTACAGTCATTAGTGTCTTGGTCAATCTCACTGACCGCCGAAACTATACACCCCTCCCCCTCCCTCCAACGAAACAACCCAACACAGACTTACTTCAGCTGTTGAGTTACGGTCAGAGCACAGGCTTTTTTCATCCTCTACAGGAGAGAGCGGTTCTCATCGCCGCCTGATTGGTGCACTTCTTCAGAGAAATAAAGGTTTGTAAACATTTTATTTAATTTATAAACTCTTTACTGTGCTGTAAATGATATTATTGTATGCAACACAACATACAAGAATGAGATTTCAGTCTGTTGAATGAGTTTCACATGATGGAAATGTAATTTTTCTTGCATAATATAAAATAATTTTATTCATTATAACACTGAATAAAATTTATTTTGTTGTTAAAGTATGTTCTCTAATGTCAGTACTGTTTGTTTATGGCAGGTTATGGAGTCAGTCACAACATCTTTCAACTATGAGTCAAACATGAGGCGACGGCCTGACATTCACAGTTCCCCCGGTGAACAGCAGCCCATCACGACTCAGATTACAGAGAACAGTTGAACACACTTGAATTAAAATGTTTAATTGTTACATTGAATTAAATCTTTTTTTTTTTCTAAAATTCTCATTAACCGAACTGAATGTATGTAATATTGTAATCTATACTGTATTCACCCAAATAAATTCAATTTGTCTTATATTTTTGTCCATGGGTGTTATTGTCCTTATTATTAAATGTTCACCTTTTGATTATTGTTGTGGTCTCTAGTAATTTTGTGTTTGATTTTTAATTTCCAGCCCCTGTTAATTTTTTTGTTTGTTTGTTTGTTTGTTTGTTTTTAATGGTAATTAAGCAATAGCTAACTAGATAGTTAAATAGAACAACCCGACATGTTGGGTAAAAACATTTAACCAAACCAGCTGAGTGAAAGTAACCCAGCATGTGTTCTGTCTAATATTTACCCAGCACTGGGTTGCCAAACTAACCAGCATTTTTTTAGAGTGTAAAATCATATTTCGCGGTATAAGAAATATTATTTTACAATAGTGATATATCTCGATATATATATATATATTTGCCTTATATTTGGGCTATTTGCCTTTAGTTTAAATAGACACTCACATTTTCTTTCAGGCAGCAGATATTTACACTAAGTGTGAACATCAATTAGATGTTATTTACACTAAGTGCAAATAGCTATAGATTGTATTTGCACTATGTTAAAATAGCAGGATTTTCTATTTATTCTACTTATTGCAAATAGTGGCAATATCTGCACCTCAGTATTGTAGTACATTATAAAACAGTATGCAGTAATAACTTATAGAGTGTAAAATTTAATTTTAATTCAAATTATTAAATGGATGCCACTGTATTGGGAAAATAAAGCCTTCCCGACACCTATTCTAACCCTACCTGATACTTTATTTTCAACTTTTTGATCATGTCCTTCATTTTTATATAAAAATAATGCTTTTCTGATGTGATATGAAATTTGAAAAAGGAGAAAAAAAGTTTGCCAAAAGGCGAAATCGAACCCTGGTTGATCGTGTCAAAAGAAGCATCACATACACTTTACCATCTGTGTCATTGACACTTGTTGATTAATAACTGTGTCTACAGTTTACAGTTTAGCAGCTAAACTTGAGCTATGGGCCCGATTCCATTGTATATGGAAAGAACATATGACCTGCTCTTCTATGTTTATCATCAATCTTAGGTGCATATAATTTAAAAATTGCAAAATAACCACCCAACACTGTAACCCCTCTCTTCCAACTGTCACTGTAAACACTGATAATGAAACACAAAATGCATGTCATAATCATCAAGTATGAAAATATGGTTTTAATGTTCTGCACTATTATGATGTATCTGAACGTTCATCTTCTGCAGCTCCAGTCACTTCAACACTGATTCCAGTCGGCAGATCAAACTCTGAGACGACTTCAAGACAAACTACAGCAGCAGCTCCTGCACAAGGTTCATCATCACTGACACACATCAGCAGTCTCTCACTTCACTCATTTACACTTGTTTTATCACAACTGATCCGACCACAATAACATCAACCTGCTAATTCATGAGTTCAGCATTGAAACCTAGAAACCTTGAATTGATGAACATTTATTCATTTTAAATGTTTTCATACAAGGTTGTAGGTTTTAGATGCTGCCAATACATAAATATTCTACATTTCAGTGTTCATGCAAACTTGTCACAAAATGTCACACTTTACACACAAATATCTATAAATGAGAAAGAGATCACACTGGACAGAAAGATTCTTTTAAAGTGTCATTAGATTAATTTTTGGTAAATGGCAACCATCAGTTTCCTCCTGACACCTTGAGATTGAAATAACATGATAATAGATGATGAACTCATGAAGCAGCACAAGTTCATTTATCATTTCTGTGATGTGAAGCTTAAGTATGATGTGATGATGATGATGATGATGATGATGTTGATGTTTGGTTTATTGTCCATTTATTGTCCATTATCACAGCAGAAACTCTCAGTTGGACTGTTAGATTAATATTCAGAGGTACAACACGTCTTTGCACTGTTTGCTGTTTTATACCTTTGATTTCTTTCTATTTTCACAGATTGAGTCTGTTTTTTTCTCTTGATTGTGTGTCTCATCTTTCCTGCAGTGATTGTGATTATTGTTGAGTTTGCAGTGTTTGCTGCTCCTACTGTGATTCTTCTTCAGATCATCTGTGCAAGAAGAGCTGGTGAGTTTTTGAGATGATTCACATTGATCTGGAACAAAGTCTTTAGTCATGAGAGCTCAGTAAATGATTTTGTTGAATTATTTTGCAGGGAGGAAGAACTTACAGCACTGAGAGGAAATAGTGAATAAAATATTCTCTACTAATAAAAGACCAAATTACTGCAAACATGTATCTTCATCTCAATGATGTTATGAATATTTGCTGCAGCTTTCAAGGATATTTGTTTATACATATAATATCTGGCCATTTTCTAAACTTGATTCATCTGATCGTTACATTAAACTTTTTAAGGCTTTTTACATGTTGTAATAGTTGATTTTAACTGATGGCGTGACATGTCTGTTAATTATCATAAAACATAGTTACAGATGTATCTTAATGTTTTTATTAGTTCACTGATTTCAATTCATAGACAAATCCTTACTTATGAAAATATATGAATTCACATACATCATGCTGTCACACCCCTGTGGACTGTTTGAGTTTGTTTCTCCCTCTGTTGCCCATATTTGGTCCTTCCTGTTCTTGTCAAGTCATTATTAGTTTATCTCCTTGTATCATTATCACCCCTTTAAAAGTTGGATTCACTTCAGTGTTGTTTGTTGGATCTTAAAGTGATGTTGGTGTGTGTTTCTCTGCTGTTTCTGTCTGGAGTTACCATTTGTGGAGTTTATTAAAGAATTTTGTTATATTTTGTTTTTCCTATGTCTCATTCTACACAAGGTGATGCATGCAGTGACTTTATTTTATCTTTTTTTTTTTATTATTATTATTTATTTATTTATTTATTTTTATAAAATGCAAAATGCTGAAATATAAATTCACAATTCACTAACATTTTTTTGGTTTTCAGATATGTGTTTATACAGATATGTATTTAATATTTTCATATTACATTTATGGTCACATGTTTTATCATTTGACATGGTAAGAGTCATTTCTGTCCTCACTTTACATTGTCATGTGTGTGTGTGTCCAGTAGGGGTCACTCTAGGGTAATTGTTGACAGAATATAGGTGGGAACTTTCCCTCAGGTAACAGGTGTTAACATTCAAAAACAAGTTGGAAATTGTAATAAATGTGGTATTTCAAAGACAGTGGAGCATATGAAAGAAAAATAATGCAATTAATAGAAGAATTAAGTTTGTTGAAATTGAAAATATAACAATTAAATCAATACTAAAGAATGTGCAGTGAAATATAAGGTCTATTATGCAATTATTAATTATTTGAAAGCAATAGGTATAATAAATAGAATTTGATCACACCACATAATGAAGCATAAAAAGAATTGTATCTTTATTTAATTCTCCTTTAGTTTATTATTATTATTATTATTATTATTATTATTATTATTATTATTATTATGGTGTCAGTAATATCCATCATGCTCCAGTCCAGTAGGTGGCAGAAATGCACCTTCTAAGAAGGTTTGCCAACCGCCATTAAAAAGAAAAGAAGAAGAAGGTCACAGGTGTTAAACATCTACAGTTTGGGGGAATTACTCTGAAACAAGTAAATGAAAAACTTAAGGGTCAAGTTGTAGATTCACAGGAAACATGTGGAGGATCTTAATGGTTTTATTAGTATTACAGTGAAATACAACGAGTTTAATCACAAATGGACATGAGTTTAAAAAAGTAATAGAAGATAAAGAATATAAACCTCAGGTTAAATGTGAACAAGAGACCTGATTGAAACCTCATTTAGACTTTGTGATACAAGAATATACAGGTATTAGTAGAGATAGACAGACAGGTAATGCTGGAGTGGTGGATATATTTATTAAAAATGAAATAACATATAGGGTTATAGAATTAAGTGATGAGTATGAATCATATATTTTTAAAAGGACAGAATATTAAGGTCATTAATTTTTATAATCCTTGCAACAGGTTAAATATTAAAGTATTAGAAAAGGTAATGGGAAATCAGAAAGTGATATGGTGTGGAGATTTTAATGCATATAATACTTTATAATGAAGTGATAATACTGATCATAATGGTAAGATAATAGAAGAAATGATTGATTTGAAGGGTTTGATATGTGTGAATGATGGTAGAGCTACTAGAATTGATGTGGTCAGGGGTTGATGCTCTTCTATAGATTTAACACTGGTGTCTGAAGGTTTATCAGGGAAATGTATGTGGATATTTGAGAGGATTCAACAATAGAGAGCGATCACTATGTTATTAGCTGTAAAATAGACATGAATGTTAATGAAAATATAGAGGATAGGATAGATAGATGGACATTTAAAATGCCTAATCAGGAGACATTCAAATACATCAGTGAGGTAAAGTTACAAGAATTGAAATTTAATGAGGAAATGGAGGATGCTTTGGCTGCACTAGCAAAATCATGCCACTTTTTACAGGCAACTTCCCACTCTCTCTGTGGACTGGAACTTGATGCTGCCATTTTCTATGGCTATGCTTTTCCAGAGATCTTGTTGTTGTTGTTGTTGTTGTTGTTGTTGTTGTTGGACACTGTTGTCTTTGTGTTGTGCCACTTCATCCATGACTTCAGCCATTTCGGCTGGAGTAAATCTGGGGGCTCTTCTCTTTCTGTCTTTTTTGTCTGTCATAGTAGCTGTTGATTATATGTTTTGTGTGTTGTGCTTTTATTGAGTAGGTCATCCAACTACAGAAATTAGAGATTTACACCAATAATGTGATTCAGCTGCTGCACAATCAATCTTGTTTTTGGAGTAAATGAAGACACTATGGCAAATATATTATGATAATAAAAATGACCCTGTCAATGTAGCAGGTGAAGACATGATATGTTTGGGTCTGAGGTTACATGTTTGCACAGTCATTACAAATCATATAAAATATTCTGGGCTGGATGTAGTTTGCGATTTGGATTATTTTTATAAGATCCCATTAGTCCTGATAATTACAATGTCAACTATTTCTGAAGTGCGTCTTGTTGAAAATCACTCTTACCAGAATGTTTTTCTGCTGAAATGGTGTGTGTATATATTTTTTGTATTTTATGTGGTGACCACTGGGTGGTGCTCTGGTCATATATTTTTCTTTCATGGTTTTCTTCCCTGACGTGATGTGTTTTGCAAAGCGAAAGTAAAAGTTTCTTGCAAGTTTGTTTCATTCTAACAGGAAAGACACTTTTATAAAGAACACCGCTTTCTCACATAACGCAGTGAAGCAGCCCGTGCACAGAATTAATAATCGACAATATCGATTGATATCAACAAATTCAGCACCACAGCCATGGACAGCACCCGGTAACGTCACACGTAAGAAGGTTTATCTTAAGTAACATCTTAAGATATAGTTCGGGGAACACGCCTAGAAAAGCTACACCTGTAGTTCAGATTTACCTGTAGAGTCTTCGTATCGCGCTAAGAGACAGTGTTATCGGGAAACGCAGCCCTGTTCAGGTAAGAGTTGATCATCATATTCCAGAATATATAAAATAGATAATGATACTCCGCGAGGAAGCGTATCAGTCCAGTATTGTTTAACATCATGATAAATGATGTTTTTCAAAATGTCAAAATGGATATAGGAAAATCTCTTTATGCTGATGATGGAGTGATATGGAAGAAGGGACGTAATGAATCACATGTAACAAAAGTCACACAAACAGCAGTTAATGAAGTGGAAAAATAAACCAATAAGTGGAGTTTCTGATTATCAGTTGCTAAAACTCAACTAGTCTGTTTTGCGAAGAGAAAATCATAATCCTGAAGTCAAAGTGAAACTATATGGTCAGGTACTGGAACAAGTCAAAGTTATAAAATATTTCGGGATATGGATGGATTGTAGGTTGACTTTTAAGACACATATAGAGAAAGTGTTGGAAAAATGAAAAAAAAAAAATAAGAAACATAAAAAAAAAAAAAAACTAACAATATACTAAGATGTTTATCAGTAAAATCAGCAGTGTTAATACGGCAGTGTTGCTCTGTCTTCACTCTTAAGGAGTTAACTCAACAACAAATAGTGAAAGATACCCCCTAGTGTTGGTGAAAATTAGCAGAGTTAATTTCAGTGTCGTTAACTTTACTCTGTTAAGCTCCGCCCCTCAATCTACCCCCTGCGAAGATCTGAACAGAACAGAAGTTTTCTGGTCGCCATTTTCTTTTAGCTCCAATCGACAGGTTAGCTTGTTTAAAGGGGTCATCGGATGCCCTTTTTCCACAAGTTGATATGATTCTTAAGGGTCTTAATGAAAAGTCTCTAATATACTTTGATCAAAAATTGTCAATGGTTTTATAAAACAACACCCTTTTTACCCTGTCAAAATGAGCTCAGCAAAAATCATCTCATTCTAAGGGGTTGTTCCTTTAAATGCAAATGAGCTCTGCTCACCCCGCCCCTCTCTACTTTCTGTGGAGTGACAGTCTTGTTTACTTTAGCCGTGTTTAGCCTAAAAACTTCCTAACTACCACGTTATAAGGAAAGGCGATCGCAAAGATTCATAAAAAAACCCTTATACTGTCTTCTGCTGTAAGTGAAGCTGGATCACGAATGATTCGCGCGAACATAGACGCATTTATGTAGATTGGGAGGCGCATTCCCTTCACAAACAACCGTAATCTACCGCATCTTCAGTGGCTCAGATGTCGGGAGTAAATGACGACCACTATGTTCATTATTACATTAAGCAACACAACACCTCAATCGCTCAATCAGAGATATTCTTGTCTAACTTACAACCCTGCTCCAGCATCGAAACAAAGAGGTTGGACTGTGACGGCTGATTCAAGGTAAATCGCTCATGTCAATCAACTATCGTAGGCGTGTCCTCTGTGGGTGTGACGCCACAACAACAGGCATCTGAGAATGGGTCGATTTGAGAAAGAGGATATTACAGATTAATTAAAAACCGCTGCATGGATTTTTATCATTATAGGGTAGATTTGTACATACACTGCCAACACACATTAATGTTCAAACAACATGAAAAAGTCAACTTAGCATCCGATGACCCCTTTAAGTAATGTACTAAAACACAGTTTTAATATTTCATCTGAATAAATGTACTAATGTTAGTGCATATGTTGTATTTTGATGTAGTTCTGTCGATTTAATTTCGGAACTTCGAATAGGTAACGTCGTGGCAAGTTCATACGTTGGAGAGTTGCTTTTCTTCACGTCATGCAATGCTAAAACAAATTATGACAATAATCTAACTTAATTTGTTTGTTTGTTTTCTTTTGCAATTGGCATTATATCCCATGAATATGTTTTAGTTGTTTTAATGTTGAATTATCTAACGTCACAATGGGGCTTCAGCATTTTTATGTGTTGGACAGTTGAAATTGCGATGTTTCAGCTTGGACTGTAAGTTAGATGTTTGCATCATATATATCAATGTTTAATGTGTAATTCATGTAATATCGTTGCTGATGTAGGTTTAGTTGATTTTCAGCATGTATTATGACGTTAGATACAGTCCGAATAAATATGCTAATAATATAACATGTATTCTGTTGTAATGTTACATAAACTATATCTTTGCCACTGTTCAGCTCACAGAATAAATGTTTCCAACGATAATTTACAAATTCTGAGGACATTTATTATTTTTAAGTCACTTTTTTGTTCACAGAGAAACTGTATGGCATCACTAGATGAAAAGTGACTGTAAGTATTTACTGAATTATTCACATTTCTTTTGCTGTTTTGTATGACCAGTTGTTAGATCTGAGGGTGACTATAAAATTATTGCAACAGTATTACTGTGGAGCATATTTATTTATATGTTTGGCATGACATATTTTTCACACTATAATCTGCATTATACTCTTGTCACTCTTACAGATCGTCTGCAGTGGAAACTTTTGGAGATACTTAAAAATTTGTCAAGATAGCAGGCTGACCTTGGAATTTTTTGACTGCTGGTAAAAACAAACTATATATATATATATACTTTCATTACATTCATTTTATGTTTTTTTTGTTTTTTTTTTAATTTGTTACTTGATGAATGTCTAGTAATTTTATATGAGAATATGTATAGTCACATGTTGCTTGTGCCCTGATGTTCAAATTAATCATTGCTGTGTAAAACCTTGTAAGTCTGTATACTTTCTCATAAAAATTGCATGTTTGTTTGTTTTTTTTTAAGCATTTTAAAGTTTGGTGTTCCATCTGTACCGAACTGAGGTGGATGATGATGTATTTAATACTACTAATTTACAACAATTCCCCATCAATATTATCTGTAAACAGACTTGGGTTCTGCCTCTCCACAAGCCTCTCATGGGCAGTCAAATCAGTCCCTGTCTTCTTCCATTGACTTCAGTGACTCAGAATAGGGATGCAGGATGACAGAATACAGTCATTATTGAGAGAAAACTCCTCTAGTAAATGAATGAGGTTAGACGAGGAAGCTAAAAAGGTGGGTATATATATATATATATATTTTTTTTTTTATTTATTTATTTATTTATTTATTTATTTATTGTAATTTTACATTTTGGGGGTAAAAAGTAAAAAAAAAAAAAGACTGTTAAAACTCATAAATGTATTTTTAAAAATTAAAATGGATTTAATATTTTTTATGACTGAAGTTGATTTATGAGACTCAATTATTATATATATACACGCACATATATTTATTTATGTTATTATTTTTTTATGTTTAAGTTGGTGGAAACCATTCTTGTCCAGAAACCTGGTGGGGAGCACATAATAAATGAATACAACCGAACTAAGTCTCTGGGGGACAAAAGAAGGAGGAAAATGGTTAACATCTTAACAGCTGACATGACAGAAAAGAATGGGTAATCTTCATAATTATTACCTGGTGTATATGTGATCTCTATAGTTTTAAATTTTTATTGTTGTTGTTTAAATTCATGCAAAGGACACTAAAAATCTCTTATTATGATGGCGAAAGCGGTACTGGGTACTTAGCATGGAGAATCAAAACTATACAGAGAGACTTAGCTAAGGAACGACGTGCGTCATTTGAAGGTTCTAAAACAGGCTAAGTTGCCTGTTTTAAGGATTAGCTTCATTTAACTTGAGCAGTGTTGAAGCTTTTAAAATGTTTTGTTGTTCATCATCAGGACTGAAGCGGGGTCTGGTGGACCAAATGTAAGACGGCAGTCAGAGTTTAATCCAGAGACAATCTTGAGTGAGGATGAATGCAAGGAAGCAATTGCATTCATGAGCCATTCTTCTGATGAGGACGCCATCAAGAAGAAAATTAAATTGACATTCGACTATCACCGCAACATGGTTCTTGACCCCATGCAGTAAAGTGATATATTGACATATTGATATATTGATATATTGTCTTTCCACGATTCAACGATATTAAAGGCTTGGTAAAATGTTTATAATCATACTTTTAACAATTTAACAATACAAAAAAATTGTACTGATGTTTAAATGTAAGTTTATTCACTGCTTGCTTGGGTTTATATCCATAATGATTTGTCTGGTACTTAGAAAAAAATATTTTGGCTCATCCTTTTCTGCCTCTTCTTAGATTGAGCAAGACTTTGTTCTAATGTTTGGAGAAGGAGTGACAGGAAAGCTACTGGAGAAGTGGACCACTGCATTCAAGAAAAAGGTGATTCAGCAGTGCAAAAAGCTTCCAAGCACCAGCACTACTGCTGGCAGCTGAATCTCCTAATGGTGACTCAGAAAAGGGTGTTAACTTTGGTAAGGTGTTTAAGATTAGGTTTATACTTTAAATATTAATTAGAAATATTAAGATTAAGATTTGGTACCCATACATTTTAATGTTCTTTCTATTCTTTTATTTCACTTCCAGTTTGCATTATTGATCAGATTTTGCTAACGTAATGTATGTGTGTAAACAGGTTGGGACAGCGACCTCTCTTCTATAATACTTCTGTTGCATCTGATCCCACTTTCTGCCCAAGGCCGGAAAAGACCAGGAAAGGTGTCTGCCTCTCAAGCAGAAACACACCTTGTTGTCTTCAAGAAGGTTTGTTTTTTTTTTTCTCTTGTTTTATTTATTTTTCTGTTTTATATTTAACATATTGGTGATTGTTCTCTTTCAATTTGCTTGGCTTTCTCAGAGTGGAACAAACATTGAGGAGCATCTTTGAGAAATTACAGCTGTTGCTCAGCCCTACCTCCTGGCCGTGGGATCTCAGAAGAATTCAATTCACCAGTACTTCATCGTTCTTGATCGGCATGCCATTCCATGCAAGTCAGCCTCTTCTCTTGGTGCCATTGACAAGCTGTTTAAGGCACACTTTGTTTTTGGCACCTCTTACAACGTTATGCTAGGTGCTAAGTTTAAGTAGCTAAGTTTTTCTGCCCTCATGAAGTGTTTTGTTTGTCAGGCTGAGTTATGCTTTTTAGGCACTTCAGATTAGTTCATGGTTTTGTTCCTGGAAAGAATCTTCGCCTTAAATGTGTAGAGGCAGGGTGTTGTTCTGTGTTTGGGACTTTTTCAGGGTTTAGAAAACATTTGAATACAAAACACCCTGAGCAAAGTGACCAGCATTTTGACACCATTGACAACCGTGAGACTGCTGAGGCAGAAGGACAAAGTAGTGCTCAAACATTTGATCAGATTGGCTCTGTTGGAGAAGTGGCCACAACATCTGTATTGTTAAAGTCAAAAAGAGCACTTTGGATGTGTGTGTATCTGCTGCTGCACAACTAAAATTTGCTGGGTTAAGTCAGTCTGCTGTAAGTGGTTTTGTTTCATCTATGGAGGAAATAGTTTTTGAGATTCACAGTCAGGCCCAGGATGCAGCTTTGCTCTGTCTGTCTCCACATGACATTGCAACTAAAAGGAAAATAGGACGTTTGTTTCAGCATTTGGAAAATCCATTTACTTTGTTAAATTCGGAAGCTAAAAGAAATAGACTTTTTACACTAAAATGGGGAACTGTTGAACCAACCGAAATAGTGCTTGACACAAGATTTGATAGCAGGAGAAATAAAACCACTGGAACATTTGATCAAGTTGTTGTAACAGATAAGTTTTCTTATATTCCCATTTTAGAAACGCTAAAGTCACAAACGGATCTTACGGATTTGTTTAAACCCAGGCATGTTCCAAAGGAAGGTGTTTATGTTGACTTAAGTGACGCGGCACATTTTAAAAGTAATCCTTTATTTTGCACAGAAAAAGATGCTTTACAAATTCAGTTATTTTATGATGATTTCGAGACCCCTAATCCTTCGGGTTCCAAAAAAGTTATACACAAATTGGGTGCTATCTATTTTACATTAAGGAATTTTCCCCCCATTTTTAACTCCTCACTGGATAACATTCATTTATGTGCCCTCTTTCATGCACAGGATATTAGACGGTATGGTTTTAATTCTATAATTGAGCCTCTAGTAAATGATCTAAAAGTTCTTGAGATTGAGGGGGTTAAGAATCCGGTATCTGGACATTGTGTAAGGGGTACAGTTGTTCAAGTCACAGGGGATAACCTTGGCTTACACAGTTTATTAGGATTTCTGGAGTCATTTGGGGCTCAATATTGCTGTCGTTTCTGTGTTCTTGAGAAAGATCGCTTTCAATTTGTGTTTTCCGAAGATAATCCTGAAGTTGTACTAAGAACAACTGAGATGCATGCTCTGCACTGTAAAAGGTTACAAGATGACTCTACACTACCTCATGTTTATGGCGTCAAATGGGTGTGTTTGTTAAATTCACTCAAGTATTTTGCTGTGGATATAATGAATGACATTTTAGAAGGTGTCGCTCAACTAGAGGTAAAACTTGTTCTGCAGTACATTGAGCATAACTTTCTGAGTGCTGATGATCTTGCTGGTAGAAAACATGCTTTTGATTATGGTTACAATCAGCAGAGGAACTGTCCTCCAGTGGTCAAATTGTTTGGTGGAAGCAACGATTTGGGTTTAAATGCCATCCAATCTTGGTGCTTGTTATGCAACATCCCTCTGTTATTTGGTGATTTAGTACAGAGAGATGATAAACACTGGTATCTTTTGCTTTTACTTCTACAGATTGTTAACATCGTATTTTCACCAGTCCTACAGAAGGCATGACCATTTATCTTAAACATTTAATAACTGAACATCACCAGCTATTCAAACAATTATTTCCAGAAAAAAATCTGTTGCCAAAGCATCACATAATGATACATTACCCACAGTTTATAAGGGAAATTGGACCAATTTTGCACATGTGGTGTATGCGTTATGAAGCGAAACACAAATTCTTTAAAACACAATTAAAAAGCTTCAAAAACATCATCACCAAAACTAGACAAAAAGCACCAGGGTTGTATGGCAATGCACTAGGAGTCTTTTAGCCAGTACAGATTGACCCTTGGTCCAGGGAAGATGATGGAACTCAGTGGACTTAAAGGTGGCATGGACATTGCTTCCAAACTAGGGGTGGAAATATCAGAACTTGTCTATTCTGTGAAGTGGATCAAACATCATGGCACAGAGTATCGTCCTGACTTTATTATCTGTACAGAAGTAGCATGTGAGATGCCAGTGTTTTGTAAGATCAAGACTATTGCTGTGAAAGATGAAAATGTACTGCTATGTGGATCACTGATGGAAAAACTCTGTTTTGATGACCATTACCTTGTATTTACAGTCAGATCTCATCCAGACCGAGTTTAAAGGTAGTGAATGTTAACAAGCTGTTTTATTTCAAACCATTTGATCTTCAAATGAAGTATGGCACAACAGATTCTGCACTGCATATAGTGTCCTATTGCCATTTTATGCAGATGTGATGTTTTTCAGATGTCATGTATTTGTGTTTAAGCCTGACAGTGTTTTAATAAATGTTTTAAATGGTACGTTGAGGTTGTTTTCTGTTCTGTTCTATTCCATGTATTTAATGTAAAAAAAAACAAAAAAAAAAAACAAACAAACAGACAAACAAAAAAACACTCTGTAAGAGTTGATTTTGCACTGTCGCAGAGAAAAGTAGTGACACCACAGAGTGAAATAATGACACTTATGGAGTTATTTGAGCAGAACTTTAACCTATTACAACACCAAATGGGTTTTAAAATTGTATTCTCTAAGTGGGATTTTTTCACTAATAAACATGTAAATAAACTCTACAAAAGTGAAATATTAATACCATGTGGTGTTAATTTTCCTTTAGTGTTAAATTGTGGTAACACAAATCAGAGTTAATTTTCTTTAGTGTTAAATTGTAGTAACACTATTCAGTGCTGGGCAGTGTTAATTTTTTACTCCAAACAGAGTTAATTTTACTCTGAAAATTGAACACTATGACGGGAGTCATTTTATCACCAATTCTGAGTGGGACCAAATACACTCGGGTCCAGTGTTCAGGTCAGTAATTGATTACGGATATATTATTTATGGATCTGCATCAAAATCCTGGATTAAGAAAGTTGAAACAGTTCAGGCACAATCAATAATGATTTGCTGCGAGACTTTTAGATCCTCTCCTATATCAGCTTTACAGGTGGAGGAGAATTGACAATGAGTATATGTAAATTGAAATTAACAATGAATTATTGATTAATATAAAATGGCATACAGAGACACATCCAGTCAAGGAAATATGGAAATGATAGCATTAGAAGTTTTGGTTGGACAGCAAATAAAGATGCTATGAATTTAGGTATTACTGAAATTCCAGTTAGTCCCTCCATCATAATACCAGATATTCCTCCTTGGTTGCTTGCTACGCCTCAAGTTGATTTTTATCAATTTTTATCAACTTTTAATATAAGATTAAGAATGAAAAGTAGGAGGTTGTTGTTCAGCAGTATTTGGATCAATCATATACTCCTCAATGCTTCATATATTCACTGACGGGTCAAAGGATCCTGTGTCAGGACATACAGCTGCAGCCGTATATATTCAGAGATTCACAGTCAATATTCAGAAAAGGAAAACTAATTATGCATCTGTGATAGCAATGTTGTTGTCTATACAATGGGTGGAGGAAGTTAAGACAGTGAGAGCAGGTATTTGTTCAGACTCTATATCAGCTTTAAATAGTTTATCAAGTGGGCTATCAACAACAAGACAATAATTAATATACATATAAATCTGCTCAGAATACAAAAAAAAATGGGTACAGTCCTGAGGTTCATGTGGGTACCTGCACATGTTGGAGTACAAGGTAATGAAACAGTTGATAAATCAATGAAATCTTGGGAAATAAAGGCCTATATAACATTCATAAACAAGTTGGTAAAGGGAGAGTATGACTCAACAATAGGAGAGAAGATATTATTATTATTACACGACTGTGAATAGCACATTCTGGTTTAAATCACTCATTGTTCATAATAGTGAAACATCAAACTGGATTGTGTTTATCCTGTAGTGAAGCAGAGACTATTGAGCACTGTCACGAATCCTGTCCGGTCTGTCCACCACCAGAGATCACCTGTGCATTTTATTGACATTCACATTACACAGACTGTTGCACTACACCCTGGACTACATTTCCCAAGATCCACCTCACTGAGTACACACACAGGTGTATCCAATCAGACACACTACAAATACGAGGCCGTCACCATCATTCTGGGCCAAGTATCATCTTGTGTTTATCTCAACATTACAGAGCCATTTCCAGTTTCATAGTGGAGTTTAGTCTTGTTTCTTGTCTAGTCATTCGTGCCTTGATCCTAGACTGGTTATATAGTCTTGTCTCGTCAGCAGCCTGACCTGGAATTATCAATCACCTGTTGTGGATTCACCCTTTGTTTTGCTGTTTCTGACTCTGTTTGCTCCTTGTATGAACTCTCGCCTGTTTAGTGGATTCTCCTTTCGTGTTGGAAGTTAGAATTGAATTGAATTTATTTATTTATTGTTCCATGTTGATGCTTCACACTTCAGTCCAGATGTGACCAGATGGGATCCCGCAACACAAATCTTGTGGCAGTGGGTGGTTTTACATTTGTGCAGTCCCAAAATTTGGTGCATAACAATGATGGTGATACATAAACACTAGTATTGCTGTGGTAGAGTCTGTCCCCTCCATCAACACTGTCGTTTTGGTTCTTTATCTTTTTTTCTAAAGTAGGACATAACCATATCAAAACTCAAAAAGTGTCATTTCTATACCTAAAATACACATTTTACAGTCACTGTTATGCAGACTGAAATGAAACAATTTACATTCTAGATGACAAAATACAAACTACATGATTCTACATGAGAACATTTCAGTCAAATGTAGCATCTTCATCCGAATCATCTTCATGAGTTCACTGTGATCAGTTTGTATCCAGATACAGTCCAGGTAAGAAACTCTGTTGAAGGGATAAATTGGGTTAGTCTGAGTTTGATTTAGCATGAACACTTAATGTGGCTTGTAATTATTTCAGTTCTTCTGAATGTCATTATAAATGACTAATGCTGAAACAAATGCACAGTCCTGCTGTCCTGATGTTTGTCAAGTGTCCAGCAGGTGGCGTCAGATCTCAATTCCAGTGAACTAATGTGGGGATTGACTTATTAACTTTCATATATATTTTAATTGTCATTTGTTGTGTAACATAAAGCTTACGAGTACACCCTGCAGCCCAAGACTGGTTGTCCACTGACGCTAAGCAGGGCTGAGTCTGGTCAGTACCTGGATGGGAGACCTCCTGGGAACACTAGGTTGCTGTTGTTAGAGGTGTTAGTGAGGTGCTCACGCTGTGGTCTATGTGGGTGTTAATGCCCCAGTGTAGTGACAGGGACACTATACTGTAAAAAGCACCGTCTTTCAGATGAGACGTTAAACCAAGGTCCTGACTCTCTGTGGTCATTAAAAAAATCCCATGGCACTTCTCATAAAGAGTATAGGGGTGTATCCCCGGTGTCCTGGTCAAATTCCCTCCTCTGTTCTTTGTCAATCATGGCATCCTAATAACCCCCATTCATTGAATTGGCTCTATCTCTCTCTCCTCTCCACCTGTAGCTGGTGTGTGGTGAGCACTGACGCCGCTGTCCTGTGGCTGCTCTTGGTAGATTGTGCTGGTCATTATGGAAATGTAAATCTGTCTGTGTCTGTGTTCTTCACTGTCAGTAAATCACATGCAGTATTTTCCTCTTCTATCTGCGCTTTTATGGAATTGTGCTTTAATGCTAATTTGCCCTGTTTAGTAAATCTGGCCCTAAATTTCATCATGTTAGCCTGTGTGGAAAATTTAATCTGTGTGACAACTAGCCCCGCTCTGCCCTAATGTGTTCACATACTGTAGATTTATTTCATTTAATAGAAATTTAATAGACATTACATTCAACTGAATTTTGTTGTCAGTTGTTGTTGTTTAGGGGCAGTCGTGGCCTAATGTTTAGAGAGTTTAGTTTAGAGAACTTGTGACCCACAGGTCACATTGTCGGTGGGGGAGTGAATGACCAGCGCTCTCTTCCACCCTCAATACCACAACTGAGGTGAAACCTTTGAGCAAAACACTGAAACCCAACTGCTGAGTGTGTTTACTGTGTGTGTGTGTGTGTGTGTGTGTGTGTGGTAGGTGCGTAGGTGTGTGTGTGTGCTGCAGGTGCACTTGGATGGGATCAATAAAGCAGAACACAATACAGAGTATGGGACAACACACTTGGCTACACGTCATGTCACTTTCACTTTAGTAATTAAACCTGGATTAAAATTATGTTATTTTAAAATTGTGTAAAAAGGCTGAACTTAGGCCACTGTTAACTGAAGAGAGTTTAATGACACACAGCAGCTCACTTACAGTAAAAAGAGGAGACGTCATTTCACACCCGTCAGTCTGATCTGGGTTCAGAGATGATCTCTGCTCTACTGCAGTTAAACTGAGTCTCACATGTTTCCAAACCTCAACAGTGAGATCACAGCTCTGAAACACTG
This sequence comes from Labeo catla, assembly GCA_012976165.1. NCBI lineage: Eukaryota > Metazoa > Chordata > Actinopteri > Cypriniformes > Cyprinidae > Labeo > Labeo catla. Next base: position 53,453 of record VONZ01002078.1, on the reverse strand, counting down.
CTTAAGGAATAATTGATGACAGACATGTTTCACTGTTTGTTTTTCTGTAGCTGTTGGTAATCTATGAAAAGATAGATCTAGTTTCTTGTGTATTTGTGCAGTCAGTCACACAACAGCTCTTTCCTCTTTTAAACATGTTTCTAGTGATTTCACAGCATTCAAGCTGAACTCTAATGATGTCACTCAGTATTTCTGTCACTCAGTGAGTGAAACCGCAGTGACTCCGCCCACTGTGACATCATGTGCTTCTGTTCACACTCGACTGACAAACATTCACAAACATTCAGCAGCGCTTTGATCTGCTTTAGACTCAATCTGTCGATCTATATCTATCTACCTGTGTGTCTATCTGAAATTCTGCCATTGTTAACAGAAAAGATGGAGTTTAATGTCATTCAGCAGCTCATTAAAGAAAAAGCGGTAGCATATATTTTATTTGATTAACATAAAAGTTTATGTCTAAGAAATTGTAGCCTACAAAGGCCTGACATAAACCAATGACCATAGAAGTTAATCTGTTATCTCAGATATGATAATCTAAATAATCTACTTTTTTTTTTGTTTATTGTAGGGTCATATAACTGCATTCTATAGGCTCCATCACACAGTGAGTTGTTCTCCTGCATCATGTTCATCACCAATCAACTGTATGAATATATAAGATGACCTATACAGGTTAAATGTGTTCATCATTTTCATAACTAACTTATTAAATTAATGTGTTAATTTGATATCACTAGTTAAATCATGCAACCAACTAACAGATGGAATTAAAATTATGGAATTAAAATAAAATGTAATACAATTCAAATTAATGTTAGTAACTACTTTGTTTGGTTAATTGAGTTAAAACTAAGTTTAATTTATGTTTCTTAAACAGGCTGAAGTAATGTCATTGTTAGCAGCTCATTTGAAGAGAAAAGAGGAAGTGTCATTTCACAAACCTTCAGTTT
>VONZ01002078.1:0-47500 GCA_012976165.1 Labeo catla | reverse complement strand
AGAGAAACTCAAATCAAGTTTAACTGTCCAAGAAGTGCTGCTGTAAATAATAAAAACTAACTTTTTATATAATGTGATCATCAAAGTTAAAATATAATCTGAACTAACATTCATCCTTTACAGCTCAAGATAAAACAACGGCAGCAGTGATTCCAGTCCACATCACAAACTCTCAGGATCATGAATCTACAAACACACACAAAACTAAAGGTGCATCATCACTGTCTTTCTCACATCAGTGATTTGCAGTACATAATGCTGGAGTTATCTTGTTTGTTAACTACATAAAATATGATTGTCATTTTCTACAGTATGATTAATAAGAGCTAAAATTCATCCTTTACAGCTCAAGCTGATTCAGTGACAGCAGTGATTCCAGTCCACATCACAAAATCAACTACAACGACAACAGTAACTTCTACACAAGGTACAGTCAAAATAATAAATGCAATAATTTTTTTACTGTTGTCAGTTTTACTGAATCCTCTCTTGTCCGTGTTATTTAACAAATGCACGTAATCACGTAAGTAAAATCGTTGAGTTGAAATAAAGTGATGAATATTAAGTGTTATATTATGCATTTTGAGTAAAGGTAAATCTGTTTGTGTTTAATGTTCAAATGTTGTTTCTGGTGTTTTGAGGAGTTTGTGTTGTTGAAGTTTTGTGGTTTTCATTGTGCTGAAGGGTGGAGCTCGTGGTTTGGTTGTAGATGATGACGATGGTGTTTGTTGTTTAATGCAGTGAACATGGAAGTGCTGATGTTAATGCAATGATAAACAGTGTTTTATTTGTTCACTGCATATGATCTGTTAGCTGCAGTAAATGATATTATTGTATGCAACTGTAATCAGGACTCGTAAGAAGCGTGTAAGATCCAGTTGCGAGCTTTTATTAACAGGTCGTAGTCAAGACAGGCAGGGTCAATATCCAAACAAACAGTGGCAACGAAGACAGAGCAATGGCGTAATCCTTAAAGCAGGCAGAAGGTCGAAAGCCAGAGAGGGCAGTCCAAAAAGTAACAAACAAACAAGTCAAAGAATGATAGCAAAACTAGACAGAACTATGGCAAGAAACAAAAGGCAAAACTACGATAATAAAACAAAACCGTGGCAATGACAGAAACAGAGCAAAGAAAACAGGGGGAAACACTTGGTAGAGTCCACAAGAGCAAAACAATACTTCACGGCTTCCTGTTTGAAGATGGCCTCCTTTTATTGCCACCAAACAGGAAGTTACCAATGAAGCAGCAGAGGGAGCAGCAACAGTCAGTCAGTGGGTGAGGGCTCCCTCTGCTGGCATGGAGTTACAGCAACACAACATACAAGAATGAGATTTCAGTCTGTTCAATGAGTTTCACATGATGGAAATGGAAATATTCTTGCATAATATAAAATAGTATTATTCATTATAATACTGAATGTAATTTATTTTGTTGTTAAAGTATGTTCTCTAATGTCAGTACTGTTTGTTTATGGGCAGGTTATGGAGTCAGTCACAACATCTTTCAACTATGAGTCAAACATGAGGCGACGGCCTGACATTCACAGTTCCCCCGGTGAACAGCAGCCCATCACGACTCAGATTACAGAGAACAGTTGAACACACTTGAATTAAAATGTTTAATTGTTACATTGAATTAAATCTTTTTTTTTTTTTCTAAAATTCTCATTAACCGAACTGAATGTATGTAATATTGTAATCTATGCTGTATTCACCCAAATAAATTCAATTTGTCTTATATTTTTGTCCATGGGTGTTATTGTCCTTATTATTAAATGTTCACCTTTTGATTATTGTTGTGGTCTCTAGTAATTTTGTGTTTGATTTTTAATTTCCAGCCCCTGTTAATTTTTTTGTTTGTTTGTTTGTTTGTTTGTTTTTAATGGTAATTAAGCAATAGCTAACTAGATAGTTAAATAGAACAACCCGACATGTTGGGTAAAAACATTTAACCAAACCAGCTGAGTGAAAGTAACCCAGCATGTGTTCTGTCTAATATTTACCCAGCACTGGGTTGCCAAACTAACCAGCATTTTTTTAGAGTGTAAAATCATATTTCGCGGTATAAGAAATATTATTTTACAATAGTGATATATCTCGATATATATATATATATTTGCCTTATATTTGGGCTATTTGCCTTTAGTTTAAATAGACACTCACATTTTCTTTCAGGCAGCAGATATTTACACTAAGTGTGAACATCAATTAGATGTTATTTACACTAAGTGCAAATAGCTATAGATTGTATTTGCACTATGTTAAAATAGCAGGATTTTCTATTTATTCTACTTATTGCAAATAGTGACAATATCTGCACCTCAGTATTGAAGTACATTATAAAACAGTATGCAGTAATAACTTATAGAGTGTAAAATTTAATTTTAATTCAGATTATTAAATGGATGCCACCGTATTGGGAAAATAAAGCCTTCCCTACACCTATTCTAACCCTACCCGATAGTTTATTTTTAACTTTTTGATTATTTCCTTCATTTTTATTAAAAAAATAATGCTTTTCTGATGTGATATGAAATTTGAGAAGGGAAAAAAAAAGTTTGCCAAAAGGCGAAATCGAACCCTGGTTGATCGCATCAAAAGAAGCATCGCATACACTTTACCATCTGTGTCATTGACACTTGTTGATTAATAACTGTCTTTTGTAATGTTGTCAATCCCAATCACATGTTGTTGGGTGGAGTTAGTGTAAACACCCTCTGCCAACATTTGTATTATTGTAATTAAAAATTATAACAGAAAAGCACTTTACCAACACAATGGAACAAAATTAAAAATTAAATAAACATTTACGTTTTTCAGCATCATGTAACGTGTAGTAAGAAATGCGACATACATTGTGTATATATAATTATATACTGATTATAACTAAAACACTGCATAGTCTTCATTGTGTGAATCAAATGTGAATCGATTCTTATTAAAGATCCAAAAGTGATTCAGTCAAGAGCAGTGATTGATTTTCTTTGCTGTCCCTTTAAGACCGACTGCACATTTATTTAACATATAACCGACTGGGTTTACATGTTTGCATCACACTACAGGCTTTTTAATGTAATTATGTGTTTATTTGACCATTCAAGTGCAATGAGACACGATAGAGTCCAAAATTTGTGATTGTGTGCTGTTTGAGAGAGACGTGTTCTGCTTCAGCTGTGTGTCAGTCAGCACGAGCCTCAGATTGAGTTCTTCATTAGCTTAATAACTCTAATTAACATTTAACACATCCCACACTTTATAATCTCATTCATTAAAGAGGAGTCATATGGGATTTAAAAAAATATCTTTTTTTTTTCTGCAGTTTGTAACGTAGCTCTCCTTCAATGTAAACACTCTACAAAGTTGTTAATCAAAAAAGTGCACAGTTAATAAAGATATTGTCACTCAAAAAAAAAAAAAGAGTTGAATCTGAATCGTTTTGAGTCATCAGTTGATGATCACTCTGACCTGTCCACAAACACAAGGTGATTTTTCCACTAGTTAGTGTGTTTACATTGTGTCAGAAGACACTGTGTTCTGTGCTGTGTTTTGTTTTCTTTGTTGAAAGATGATGATGTGAAGAATCTGTGGTTAAAAATTATGTTTTTTCATGATACCACAGCAGTACAATTTGAACATTTTGTTGTGTGCTGTCATTTTACAGAGGACTGCTTCTCTAATCTTGACGAGTTCAACATGAGAATCAATAAATGCTAGTCCATTAAAGATAAACAAGTGTCTACAGTTTACAGTTTAGCAGCTAAACTTTAGCTATGGGCTCCATTCACTTCCATTGTATACAGAAAGACCAATCACAATAGACTTGGCCAGCTGACCAATCACAGCAGAGTAGGCTTATGGAGGGGAGGGGCTTATAGACATTAAGCTCAGAACTGCTTTGAACGAATCGTTTTGAAATCATTGCAAAATTATTCTAATATTAAATGTATATTATGAAAAAATTACACTGTTTTCTGACCTTAGATTCATTTAAACTTAAAATACCATATGGCCTGCTCTTTAATGTTTTTATCAGTCTTAGGTGCATATAACTTAAAAATTGCAACATAACCACCCAATGCTGCACCCCTCTCTTCCAAACAACTGTCACTGTAAACACTAATAATGAAACACAAAATGCATGTCATAATCATCAAGTATGAAAATATGGTTTTAACGTTCTGCACTATTATGATGTATCTGAATGTTCATCTTCTGCAGCTCCAGTCACTTCAACACTGATTCCAGTCAGCAGATCAAACTCTGAGACGACTTCAAGACAAACTACAGCAGCAGCTCCTGCACAAGGTTCATCATCACTGACACACATCAGCAGTTTTTCTCACAAACTGGTTTAATCATCATGTCAGATCTGTCAGATTATGAGTCATGAACATTGTTTTATTGTCTGATGTAACTCTCAAAATAATCATAACTAGTGACGTTCTGATATGATTATTTATTTAAAGGGTCTTTGGATGCTGTTTGAACATTAATGTGTGTTGTCAGTGTATGTACACATCTACCTTATAATGATAAAATCCATGCATTTGTTTTTAATTAATCTGGAATCTAGAATGTGTTGACTCATTTTGAGAAGGTAAAAAGGGTGTTGTTTTACACTACCATTGAGAATTTTTAACCAAAGTATATTGTAGACTTTTCATTAAGACCCTAAAGAATCATATCATCTTGTGGAAAATGGGCATCCGATGACCCCTTTAACCGATCACACTTAGATTCTATTCACTGGCACTCACAGGTGCATTTACATGGAGCACTGTAATCAGTTTTCTGGAAAAAAGAAAAAAAAAAGAAAAAATTCTTTAAACAAACAAAATTTAAATTCTTCCATGTAAACGCATTAAACAGATTACTCTGCATCTACGTCAAGCAGGACAGGTATCGCGCCACAGTGGGGGGGATTCACATGCTGTGCCCCCCTGTCCATCCTCTCCCCTCTTTGCTAAACGTGACAGATTTCAAAAAACGAAAGTGAAACCGGTAAAACAATGTGCAAAATAAAGTGATTGCACACGATCACACAATGCACACTTTGATTCATTGTTCAGCAACTCTTGGTAAGAAATTGTGTATTTGTTCCATTCAAATACAGTTAAAATGCTGGTCCTCTCACACTCACTCATGTTGCTTTGAGAGGGGTATAACTGCAGCCTGGAGATCACCAAATGGGGGCAGGAGCTACAAAATGGGGTGGGCACTTCAAAATAGGGTGTGGCTTCCTCCCTTTGACAGACAGGAACATGACACGCATGCGCAAATTTTTCCCCCGATCCACTTCAGCACAAACTCCACCCACAGCCGATTTTAAAGATTTTATTGGTGTGTCAATCACAGTGTTGATTTCCTACACTATGCTACACAAATGCTGACCCCTAAACCTCCCCCACACCTGACCCTAACCTTAACCAGTGAAACTGACTGCACAGCAGGATTAGTGCTGAATAGCGTGGCAGATAAACAGTTGATAAAATTATGCGATATGAGATCGTCCGTATCTCCCCAGCCGGACCTCACCGGACGCCCCCATTGCTTAAAACAAAGTGATAGAGTAAAACCTTTCCCCTGCGCTTCACTGGGACGACTCGTGGGTGATTCCCTTTTATATCATTAACCACTGACCACGAGCTTTGGGGCTCTGCTCTCACTGAGCATATTTATTTATATAGCATAGTTTATTTTAAGTTGAGATCAACTACAAACAGTGTTTAATTTATAAAGTTTAGTTTTGAAATGTAAGTCAATAACAATAGGCTGAAGCCAGAGCCAATGGGGAAAGTTGGGCAGGAAGTTGCAGCTCATTTTCATGTAAGGGAACAAACCCCTGAAACAGCACTTTTTAGACCCGCCCCAAAATTGACACTTTTCAACACGTTATAATAAATGATCTGTATTGTATTTGGATCTGAAACTTCACAGGCACATTCAGGAGAGCCAAACCATTAATATTACATTTTGTAAAAAGGGGCATAATAGGTGCCCTTTAAGTAAAAGAAATGGCTTAATGCTGATTTTTCTATTTCCATTACAACAACAACACTGAATCCAGACATCGCACCAAGATCTCAGAATCACGGTATGTATATCATCCTCATTTCAGACACTAAATTCACATTAGAATCAGAATCTAAATGTAGTGAATCCTCATGAATCCTCTGAATCCTTTTTTTTCTTTTTCATGATAAGTATGGATAATTATGCTCTTAAATTTACCATTTTATTTGTAGTTTGTTGTTTTTCTATGTTGTTAAACACAGTAATGCTGAATGTGTGTCTCTGTATCGTCTCAGTGATTGTGATTGTTGTCGTGGCTTCATTCGCTGTTTTCCTTCCTGCTCTGATTCTTTGGCTGATTTGGAAAAAAAGAGCCGGTGAGTTTTTAGAGTTTCTCATATTCTGGTACAACAGACAAAAACATCTGACTTAGTATTTACAGATAAAATGAGTTCAAATAATGTTTCTATTCTGCAGCACTAGAATTCTGTTAGACTCTTTTAGAAATCGATTGGTTTGTGTGTTTGATCATAACTATTCTCATGACATTATTTTTCAGGTGTCAGAAGAGCGACTGATGACTCTGTGGTGAGTTTTGTAGGTTGATCATGAGCTGTTAGTGTCCATGAGCTCCACAGACGACTGACTCTGAAATATCACACTCTTATTAGTCACATCAGATCAGGACAAGTTACTGTATTTCTACTGTTTCTGCTCTAAAGCTCACAGATAGAAATAAATATAATGGAAACAATGACACAATCAACATTTCTATTCATCCTGTGCCCAGTGAACAATATGATTCATCTTCAATGATTTGTGAATGTTTTCATATCTGTGTATATTTGACAGTTACTGTGGTAATTTTCCTGTCATGTTACAGTATGATCTGTCATCCTAACCTCATGTCTGTGTAACAGATTTTCACTAAACCTGTAGGTTTTACACATACTTTACTTTAACATTTGCAGCTCCTGAGATAAATAATTAATCTGCTTCACACAGTAGTGATGGATGGGCCTTTAATAACTTATTTTCATTGATGTTTAGGAGCAGACAGATGATGTGATTTATACTGAAGTTACTGTGAACAAGAAAAACGGAGACAAAAAGAACAAGGTGAGCAAACACTTCCTCAACATGACCTATATCAGTTTTATTATATGCAGTTCTTCTAAATGTGTCTTGAATTGAGTTCAGACAACATGCTGTAATAGTTGTGTGATAAAACAGTAACTGTGATGTTGATTCAGGTTCACTGTGATGATAAAGTGACTTACGCTTCCATCAGAGGAGCAGAAGCTGGAGCTCAGGAAAACTGCAACTTTATGCCTCTGTGAACAAGAACCATCACAAATCAGACAAATAATTATACAAAACCACATATTATATACTTGACTCCTAATGGTTTTGTTTAGAGCCATTATAAATACTTTCAGTGTCTTTTACATATTAGGAAACAAGCCCAAATGTATCAAATCACATGTGGGTCTCTGTAGGCAAAGATGTGGTGTTGATGATAAATGTGGACCACCTTTGGCGAAAATGTGGCATGATTGACAAAGGCTCATTGAGGTGTAAACCAAATGTGGTCCACATATGTTTCAGCAAATGTGGCCCAGTTATCCTAAAACATATCTGGGCCAGTTTTGGCAAAGAAAGGGCGCAGTCAGGACTCACTAATCAGTGTGTAAGCCTAACATTTGACATGGCAAATATGCCCCATATATTATAAAACAGATCAGGGCCAATTCTGGTTTGGATGTAGCATTTGACACTGACTAACTGAGATACAAGTTTTAAATTGTAAATATGGCCTAATAAAATTTGGCTACTTTTAGTACGATCATAGGATGCAACAGTTCACTGATACAGGCTGATCTGGATATGAGTCTTAAGAAGGCTACAGTACATAGCAATTCTTTTTTAAAACATGCTTTTTTGATGCACCATTTCCTTTGTTGTGTTGATTGTATTATTCAGTTCATTTGTGCCTAGTTAATTAACCTTGTTTTGTCTGAGTACTTATGTTCACTTTGATGTGATCACTTGTTGGATTTACCCTTGTTGGATTAAAGACTTATGATATATAATGTTTTGTCTTCATTGTGTGCTCTTTAACACAGCATAGTCGTGACACTTATAGATTTACTATGTATAGAGTCTGAGTGAGAAGCAATTAGGTTCAAACTTGTGAAGAACTGTTTTTAAAGTCTTGGAATGTGCCTTTGAATGTTTATCTGTGACATCTGCTTGTGCAAAACTTCTGTTGGGATGATTTTACCAAGTAGGAGACATTTCTGGAACTTATTTAAACAGTTTTTAATTTCTCTTTACAATATGCTTTGCGTATTGTTGATGTATAACTCACTTAAGGCTTAATGTGGCCCAGATAATGTATATTTCTGGTTTATTTGGTTTATGATTAGCTAAAATGTGGCTGTGCGGTGGCCTGTTTGTGGACCACTGCCAAAATGCCCCTATTCTATTCAACATGTGGACCACATGAGGAATGTGAGGAAGACCAGGGTTAGATTAAAAACGAACTGTGGCCCACATTAGGGCAAGTTTTGGTTTATTTGGTTGGCTTATGCAGCAATGCTAAGGCTTACTTGAGACCAAAATCTGGCAAACTAGAGTTAACCACCCAAATGTCACCATTTACAGTATGTGGGCCAGAGCAAGGTGTTGGATCTGAGCCAGAATTAAAATCAATATTGTCCAGATTATGCCAGTTATGGTTTATTTTATTTATTTTCATGGCTGACATTGGACCTTCGTTTGGTTTGCTTGGCGCTCTAATCTGGCAAACAGGAGCAAACTGCACAAATGCCATCGTTCCACGTGGTATGTGAGTCAGATGAAAAGGTGTCAGGTGTGGGTCTGATCTGGGCCTCAGGAATTTTTTCTATCTGGGTTGTTGGATTTTAGCTGTTGGATTGGATCAGATCTTAAAAATTTACAATAAGGGTTGTGAATTTGGATCAGATCACAAAATCCAATCTTGATTTTGATTGGGATCAAGTTGTCAGTTTGTGTTGTTCAAAACTTTTTAGTAGATTGTGATGCCTTTGATCCAAATCAGGATTATACTGATCCCAGCAGAAGGATGCATTTCAGCAACAAAAATTAAGTAAAACTTTAAAACTGGTCCAAAAATACAACATTTGTTACCCATCTCATGTCTTTCCCACATCTGAAAAAAAAGTGTGTATCTGAGTCATTGTCATCCAATCCAATTTTGCTCTGAAAAAGCAGCAGAAAAGTATGATTACCTGATCCTGGAAAGTAAAATGGGATTTCCAAATCCATGTCATTCTGATCCAGATTAAGTTTTCGAACAACTGGTCTCTATTGTCTCAAGCAGTTAATTAATTGTCAGTTTGCACTAATTATGAGAACAGACAAAAATACATGAAGTGTTTATCACAATATCACACATTGATCATTTGGTGTTTGAATTGTTTGAGCAGCTGTTTGTAATATTATGTTTTATTTGTCAATGTATAAGCCCATTGATTATCTGTTGGTTTGTTTTCCTCCTCTTGACCTATAGTTTCTCCCTCATGTTTGATTGTACATTTGATTAATCTGTGTCTCATTAATTCCCTCGTTTAGTTCTCTACTTAAGATCTGTTTAGTTTTGTCCGGTGTTCTGTCACCATACACGTCACGTACACTTTACAGTATTTTGGGGGTGTTGACCTCACAGTTTGGAAACATGTTATTGCTGATTGTGAGAACTCAGTTTGTTTGACCGCACTGGTTACTAAAGAAGAGGAACTGACATCTTAACTCACGCAAAACATAATCATTTTTTTTTTTTATTTATTTTTTTTTTTTGGTTATTTACACGACAGTGGGGAAAAAAAAGAAAAAGGTTGCAAAGCACAGTTTTTTCAGAAAAGGCTGATGTTTCTGTGTGAACTAAAAAAATAAATGTATAAATGGAACAAATTGTGAAAACAGCATTGTGTTCATACATAGTATGTGTTCAGACATCAACTACTGGCCTGGCAAACACAATACAGCACAATTAGTCAGTTTTAGTCGTGGATCTGTGTGAACGGAGGTTGTTATGACAAAGTTGTTGTCTGTGTTCAAATCTTGTCATCACTGAATCATTATTTTTCTGTTTATATCTGTAATGCACTAAATAAATAAATTGTGACTTGACCTTTGTTAGTTTGTGTGTTGTATTCATACTCTTTGTGTAAACTTTTGTCTGGTTTTAATTGATCATGGTGACTGTGGGTCGAACACTTTGTGTGACATTACATGTTTCCTGTAGTATTTCCAGAGCTGTGATCTCACTGTTGAGGTTTGGAAACATGTTACTGTGATCATCTCTGAACCCACATTAGACTGATGGTGTGAATCTGGACACTCATGCTGCTCTTTATGAGACTGTCTGTCTGAACACAGGAAAGAAAGACTGACAGAAAGAGAAAATGGCTGATAAGTGTCATTTGTGTCTGCTGGGACTGATCATTCTCTCTTCACTTCTCACAGGTAAACACATTTCTACATGCTCTTTAAAGAGTTCAATATAAATACACACACAGATAAATGTTTTATTAGAGCTGGTCTGGTGTTGAGATTGTGAATGAGTTTCTCTGTTCAGGTTTTATTCTTCCTGATATTCATGTTCTGATCTCAGAGTCGCATTTACAAACACGATTTTGTTCTGAATGCACTGACATCTGACACTGAGAATGACCGTATACAGTATACGGTAGTCAACAGTTGAAGTGGATCAAAAAAAAGTTAATCAAAGTTGTCCTAAGACAAGAACAGGTATTCTTTTTGGTTTTGGAACAAATTTAATGAAAGGTCTTGATCCACTTCAAATGTTGACTACTATATATTCATATAGTGGAGTCTCTTGTGATGATTTGGTCCAGTCTGAGGTAATTCAGCTGTTCTGGGTGAATCAGGCTGGTGTTAAAACTGATATCAGACACCAGATATCAGATATCAGCTCCAGGACACTGTATCATCACTCCTGATATGACGCCTGAATGAAGATGACATTAGGCCACAGTGGGCAGCTGTGGCCCAATGGTTAGGGAGTCAAGCTTGTAACCAAAAGGTTGCGGGTTCGAGTTCCTGGTCTGGCAGGGATTGAAGGTGGTGGGATTGAATAGCCAGTGCTCTCTCCACCCTCAATACCACGACTGAGGTGAGTCCCTTGAGCAAGGCACTGCTCCCCAGGCGCCGCAGTGATAGCAATCACTGATAGTCACTGTCAAGAGTTCAGGTGAGAAAACAATCTCATTAATCATTTTAAATTCTCATAATGTCAATGACACTAAGGACTGTGATTAGTAACACTAATAACTGAAGCAGAACAAATGAAGGAACAAAAGCTGCTTTCAGTCTGACAGAAGAGAAACTCAAATCAAGTTTAACAGTCCAAAATGGGTTGATGTAAATAATAAAGAAACTGAAGCTTCATAAGAAAAAATAACATTTTATGTAATTTGATAAAGTTAAAATATATTCTGAACTAACATTCATCCTTTACAGCTCAAGATAAAACAACAGCAGCAGTGATTCCAGTCCACATCACAAACTCTCAGGATCCCTTGATTACAAACACACACAAAACTAAAGGTACATCATTACAGTCTTTCTTACATCAGTGCTTTGCAGTGCATAATGCTATGAGTTATTTTGTTTGTTAACTAAATAAAATATGATTGTCATATTCTGCTGTGATTCATATGAACTAACATTCATCCTTTACAGCTCAAACTGATTCAGTGACAACAGTGATTCCAGTCCACATCACAAATTCAACTACAACGACAGCAGTAACTTCTACACAAGGTACAGACAAAAAAAAAAAAAATTCACTGTTGTCACGTTTACTGAATCCTGTCTTGTCCGTGTTATTTAACAAATGCACATAATCACTTTAGTTAAATTGAAAAAGTTGTTAATTGAAAATGAAGTGTTATATTTTGCATTTGAGTAAAGGTAAAGACCCATTTGTGTTTAACGTTCAAATGTTATTTCTGGTGTTTTGAGGATTGTGTTATGTTGAAGTTTTGTGGTTTTCATTGTGCTGAAGGGTGGAGCTCGTGGTTTGGTTGTAGATGACAACTAGGTGTCACGTAACGTGGAAGGAAAGGGCGAACGAAGATGACGTTCAAGATAAAGTCTTTATTATAATCCACAAATAGGTTCCAAGACAGGTAAATCCACAGGCAGGGTAGCATACATACATTCATGTAGACATTGACGAGACCGAACGACAAACACAGAACTAAATGCAACTTATGTAGACAAGTGATAACGAGGAACATAATTAAGGCACAGGTGAAACAAGGTTAACTAATTAGGACACAATGAGGGCATGAAGAACCAAATATGGGCACAGCAGGGAGAAACCAACAAAAACAGTCCAAGGGGTGTTACATTACTTTCCCCTCTCGTAAGGCGTGACTTCGCCCCGTGGAAAAAACAAAAACAAAGGAGTGGACGTGGGATGGCAACAGAAAATCATGGTTGGAGGAGGCTTAGGTGGAGGACAGACTCCCGGGAGGAGGACAACAAACAAAGTCGATGGTGGAGATGACGGAGGGAGGAGACAGAAGGGACCCGGAGGAGGAGGAGCCAAGTGAGACCCAGGCTGCAGCCATGATGGTAGCCTGGGTGACACCGAGGATCCAGAGGGCCAAGGCGGAGCCCAAGGCTCTGGAGACCGAGCCGGAGCTCCGGAGGTCCGCGGTGGAGCCGGAGTGACAGAGGATTGAGCTGGAGCCGGAGGGAGGGAGGAGCCCAACGGAGCCAGTGGGACAGTGTGGCGAGGTGAAGCCGGAGGAGCGGAGTCCTGAGGCGATGGCAAGACGACGGCCGACGGCGAAGGTGGAGACGAGGGAGCTGAGAGCTAGGGTGGAGCCGCAGGGTCAGAGGGCCGAGGCGGAGTCCAGGACAGGCGAAGACGTGGGATCCTCCAGCCATGACGCCGATGGAGACTGGCAGACCCGCAATGAGCCCACCGCACAGATGGGTGGGCTGAGGGCTGTCAGGAAACAGCGGTGGCAGACTGAAGCAGCAGGGCTGAGATGGAGATAACAGAGGGAGGGAGGGTGGGAGGGAAAACAGGCAGGTAGACAGGTCAAGACAGATTGTTCAGGGCAGGCAGGAAGTTCCATTTCTATATCTCAGGAGAAAAAAAAAAAAAAAACTACTTCTATATTTAATTGTCCCAGATCCAGGCATTGCTCACCCTCAGTGGCGGTGCAGTGGGTGGTGCTGTCCTCAGCACCCTCACGCCCATCTGGAACATCCACCGTTGCGGGCTCTGTGGCCAGCTCTCGCACCTGATCGGACTCGATAAGCTCAGGGTCTGTAGCAATCTCTCGCGCCGTCACTCCCAGTGGTGATGGCTCTGTCGCTCTCGGCTCTGGCTCTCCATCCGCATTGGGCTCGGGCTCTGGCTCCGCAAGTCGGGGTGATGTTTGGCTGGGCTCTGGGTCAAGAATGGGGCTGGTGTCATCATCCGTGGAGTCCACGGTCCACAAAAAGTTGCAGGACACCAGCACCCACTCAACATAGGCGGCGAGGCTCTCTTGAGGACCATCCCCAGACAGCTGCGCTCGTGTGGTGGGGTTAAGTCCAGTTCGATAAAACGAACTGGTCCTCGAGAGAGCGATTCCCCTGCTCCAGGAGGAGGAGGCGGAAGGCAGGATGATCCATGACAGGGGTAAAAACAGAAAATAAAACACTGAATGAAAATGTGGGGTAAACGCCGCTTAACTTTTTGTGGATCTGGTCTTCTGTCACGTAACGTGGAAGGAATGGGCGAATGAAGATGACGGTTCAAGATAAAGTCTTTATTATAATTCACAGGTAGTTTCCAAAACAGGTAAATCCACAGGCAGGGTAGCACACATTCACATAGACGTTGACAAGACCAGACCACAAACACAGAACTGAATGCAACTTATAAAGACAGGTGATAACGAAGAACTAAATTAAGGCACAGGTGAAACAAGGTTAACAAATGATGACAAAACGAGGAGAGGAAACAGGAATGACCACATATGGGCAAAAGAGGGAGAAACCAACATAGACAGTCCACAGGGGTGTGACAGTGTGTGTGTGTGTGTGTGTGTGTGTGTGTGTGTGTACTTGTTTTTGCTATATTGTGGGGACCAAATGTGCAGAGTGTAATTTCTGAGTATTGGTCACCATATTTGGCCACACTTCCCATCACTTTACAGTATTTTCAGGGCGGTGAGCTCACTGTTGAGGTTTGGAAACATGTCATTGCTGGCTGTGAGATCTCAGTTTATTTGACCGCACAGGTTTTTAAAGAAACTCAGAAGAGGAACTGACATCTTAACTCACACAAAACTGATGATCTCTGAACCCAGTTTGGACTGATGGGTGTGAATTCTCACACATTCACGCAGCGTTGACATGACACCATTTTCAACAACAACAAAACAACACTTTTTTATGCATTTTTTTAGCTGCTCATTTACACAGCAGTGCAAACAACAGTGGAAAAAAAGAGATTTCAAAGTGCAAGTTGTCGTAGTATTTTTTTTCAATCATATTTTATAGTATTTGTTCAATCATCAACTAATGGCCTGGCATGCATAATACAGCACTTTTAGTCAGTTTTAGTTGTGGCTCGCTATGAACGGGGGTTGTTATGAAAAAGTTGTTGACTGTGCAAATCTTGGCATCACTGAATCGTTATTTTTTTTTTATATATATCTGTAATGAACTATATAAATAAAGTGCGACTTGACCTTTGTTAGTTTGTGTGTTGTATTCATACTCTTTGTGTAAACTTTTGTCTGGTTTTAACTGATCATGGTGGCTGTGGACCGAACACTTTGTGTGACATTGCATGCTTCCTGTAGTATTTCCAGAGCTGTGATCTCACTGTTGAGGTTTGGAAACATGTTACTGTGATCATCTCTGAACCCACATTAGACTGATGCGTGTGAATCTGGACACTCATGCTGCTCTTTATGAGACTGTCTGTCTGAACACAGCAAAGAAAGACTGACAGAAAGAGAAAATGGCTGATAAGTGTCATTTGTGTCTGCTGGGACTGATCATTCTATATGATTCATTTCTGATTTATTTCTACATGCTCTTTAAAGAGTTCAACATAAATATACACACATAGAAATGTTTTACTAGAGCTGGTCTGGTGTTTAGTCTTAACTAAATAAAATATGATTGTCATTTTTTATAGTATGATCAATAAGAGCTAACATTCATCCTTTACAGCTCAAGCTGATTCAGTGACAGCAGTGATTCCAGTCCATATCACAAATTAACTACAGCTACAGCAGTAACTTCTACACAAGGTAGTCGTAAAAAAATCACTTTTGTCA
The DNA here is from genome assembly GCA_012976165.1 of Labeo catla. Taxonomy (NCBI): domain Eukaryota; kingdom Metazoa; phylum Chordata; class Actinopteri; order Cypriniformes; family Cyprinidae; genus Labeo; species Labeo catla. The sequence goes on along the minus strand of VONZ01002078.1, from coordinate 32,120 downwards.
GTTTTACTGATTCGTCTCTGGAGTTATTTAACAAATGCACGTAATCACTTTATTTAAATTGAAAAAGTTGTTAATTCTAAATTAAGTGTTATATTCTGCATTTTTGAGTAAAGGAAAATAATTGTTTGTGTTTAATGTTCAATTCATGAGTTCACTCTACAGACAATAATGAGGAATAAAAGTATGCATATTTGGCGTGCTGTCTGGGGAGAGGGCTCCGAGCTCACTAATTCCTTCCGAGCCCGGTACTCCCCCCCTCTGGGGAGAGGGGTCCGAGCTCGGCTCCTTAGACCAGACCCCACACTTACCCCACCGGAGTAGAGCTCGTGGTTTGGTTGTAGATGATGACTATGAAACAGCCATTAAAGCTTTTGTCCAATTTACTTCAGTTTCTCTACTTCAGACATCTTAATTATAGATTTTAGTAACCATTACTTTGTATGGAACCACTTCACACTGTTGTTGTTGTTGTTTTGTGTTTTTTTTTTTTGTGTGTGTGTTTTGTTTTTTTGTTTTTGTTTTGTTTTTGTTTTATTTATTTATTTATTTTTTTTTTGGAGTATCAAACCTGTAGTGAAAAAACAGGTGCATCTCAAAAAATGAGAATATCATGAAAAAGTTAATTTTTTGTTTGTAATTTCAAAAACTAAAATGAAAACATAAACCTTCATATATTCTAGATTCTTTACATGTAAAGTAAAACATTTCTAAGTTTTTTTTTTTTTTTTAAATTTTAATGATCATGAAATATTTGAATATTTCCTAAGATCAAGATCAGCTTGGATTCTGTGCCTCTCCAGTCTTCCTCCAGACTCTGGGACCATGATTTCAACATGAAATGCAAAATTTATTTTTATCTGAAAGAAGAGGAGTTTGGACCGCTGAGCAACAGTCCAGTTCATTTTCTCTGTAGCCCAGGTAAGATGCTTCTGACATAGTTTCTGTTTCAGAAGTGGCTTGGTACTCCTTTTCCTAAAGACGTCTGAGCATGGTGAGACTTGATGCGCTGACTCCGGCTTCAGTCCATTCCTTGTGAATTCTTCCAAGTGTTTGAATCAGCTTTACTTGACAGTATTCTCAAGCTTGCGGCCATCCCTGTTGCTTGTGCACCTTTTCCTATTCAATTTCTTCCTTTCATCAACTTTGCATGTAATATGCTTTGATACAGCTCTTTGTAAACAGCCACCCCATTCAGTAATGACCTTCTGTGACTTACTCTCTTTGTGGAGGGTGTCAATGATTGCCTTCTGGACCACTGCCATGTCAACAGTCTTCCCTATTATTGTGGATTTAAAGAACAAGACATACCCAGAATTTATACTGTAGGGATGGACATTTAATGAAACTCAAATGTAAATATTCTAATATTTTGAGATCCTGGATTTTTGACTTTCATGAGCTATAAGCTCTAATCATAAAAAAATAAAACAACAAACAAACCAAAAAAAAAACTTTAGAAATGTTTTACTTTACATGTAATGAATCTAGAACATATGAAAGTTTCAGTTTTTGAAATAAGTTACAAACAATTTTTTTTTTGCAATATTCTAATTTTTTGAGATGCACCTGTACATAATCATTATGAAAATACCCGAGATGGCTTGAAGAACACATAAACCATATATTATTGCAGACGAGTGTTTATTGTCCTTACATTTAATCATTCAAAACGTTTAACGTTATATCTTGTTTTTATTCAGTTACAGCAATAGCAACGCCGTTATCCATATTAGAGATTTCCTGGCTGGAACGTCATCAGTGTTATCTCTCTGACACATATTTTGCATAAACATCAGAAAAATAATACTTCTCTCAAAATAAATATTAAGCAGATATATAATATTCCATGCTTTTTCCAGTATATAGAGGTTTACAGGAGTATGTTGTTGTTAATTAGATTAAAAAAAATAATAATAATAATAAATAAAAAAAACACTGATGTGGCAAGCTATCAGAACTGGAATGAACTGAAAACCATAGTTAAAAACCGAGGTACGTATAGAACTGTGGACTAACTGTATTGTTGCATCTTTAGTATCTTTTACATGTTACAAAACAAGCTCTGATTCATTTGTAGTTATTTATTATTCTGGTCAGTTTGTCATGTTTGTCAGTTTGTCAGTTTGTCTGTGTGTCTTTATCATTAATTCAGGATCTGCAGGCTTGCACAAAGTAAAAAATTGAGGAGTTTTACTTTCTTAGATCATTCTCATTAAATCATCTAGGGCTGGTTGTTCAAAAGTAATCTGGTCAGATTTCAGATATCTGATTGAATCAAATCTTAAAAATGTGTTGTTCAAAAGAAAAAAAAAAAGGATTATGAATTTGGATTAGATCAAAAAAATCCAGTCTTGGTTTTGATCGGAATTAAATCAGAGCTAGTTATATGCTCCAGACCCTTTCTTACAATCACTTCATGTTTCAAGGTAAACAATGTGCAACTCTTGCTTGGTCTGAGTGTGCTACACACAGGTGAGTGGGCTGGACAAACCACCTGTAGAGACGCACTCTTCTTTTTATATGAACCAGACACTTTCTTATTAACACTCCATGTTTCAGGGACTCAATAAGATAACACAAATGCTTACGTGAACGCATTACACATCATATTGCACTACTTGTTTCTTAACCTTAAATACCTCTTTTGCACAATATCTTTTTTTTTTTTTTAATAAAGATTATAAAGTATTATAAAAAGTATTTGTATAGTCTGTCTTAGGTTATGTGTATAGTCAGCTCTTTATATGTATAGCTAGATTACCGCTTCTGGCTATGTGTATAGGTTATGTGTATAGTCAACCGTTTACATGTATAGTTAGATTACCACCTTCTGTAAGTTAGCTATGTATAGGTTTAAAAATTGGTCTTACGTCTATTGTTGTATGTTTATATTTATGTTTATTTATGTAGCACTGTGGTCGTGTGAGACATGACATTTCATTCCGCTCTACTTGACTTGACTTGACTAGTTTTGAGCATGCTCAACCACTTATATCTGTTAACTGGATATCTTAGTCTTGTAAACAAAGACAATGTTATCTACATTGCGCATACGGTACCAGCCTCGCTTTGCAAAACTTCGGTTTTGCCTCAGGTGACACTTGCAATTTCGCGGTTATCCCTTTTGCGCACCCTAATTTAGAACTGAAAACGGCCTTGCGCTGCTCGCAATGTGATCCACTCGCGACCAATCCAAATTTAGCACTTGGATCCAATCGCGGCCCATAAGAGCAGGCCCTTTTCCACATGACACTAGCAAAGTTAGTTGCTAGTGATTGCAGTCTTGCTCTCTGCTTTAAACCCCATTACATCTCACCATGACCTTGTACAGTTTTACATACCCTGACAAATCTGTGGTTAATGTTTGCAGTCTCAAATCAGTTCATTCCTCGGCAGCATCCGCTGGCAAGTCTGGGATTCCAAGAACCAAATCCTCTAGTCTATCCATGAAGTTTACCGCTCCACTCCACGATGGCAGATAATGAGCAGGCGTTTTCCCTGTAGATCGGTGCTGATCCCTTGACTTTAAATCAGCACGCTTGTTCTTACAAGCCCCTTCCAGGTGACCAGCTTTTCCACATCTGCGACACTGGAACTCTTTGAACTTGCAGTCATTCGGTCCATACCCCTTTCCCAGACATCTGTAGCACTCGCGGCTGCTGTGGTTCCTCGATTCCCCTCGCGAAGTCCTGTCTCCGGAAATTTTCCTCCTTGCAGTCCCAAATGATCTGTTCGCAAGTACGACAAGGATGGTCTCTTCTGCATAGATTGCATACCACTGGTAGTACACTCAAAACTGTTTGTTATCTCAAGCATTCTCACCCATGTCAAACAGTCATCACTGGCGGCATTCAACAGTTTTCGACGCAGTTCTTGGTTATTTATACCACACACAAATTGATCTCTCAGCTGCTCCTCTAAAGGCGGGCGTACACAGTGCGATTTTTGAGGTTGTACGAGCTCGCATGTGATTTTTTTTGGTTATCGGAGGAAATCGTCTCTTCTCGTATGGTCGGGCCTCGTATGGTGTGTGAGAAATTACGAGACGAGCAGAGTGCCTTATGAGCACTTCCCAACCTCACGATCATTTTAAAACATGTCAAAAAACTTCGGGAGCTGTCGGATTGAAAGCGTGACGTGTGTGCTGTTGAACGAGCTGATTTGTTGAGCAAACGGAAATGACCAATCAGAAGCTAAGAAAAGAAAACCACAGAAGAAGAAAGATGAACATGGCAGCGCCACAGAGAATTTGGACTGTCGAGAAAGAGGACAAACTCGCTGAACTCTGGCAAGAACAGTGAGCGCTGTATGATATATCGAGCAGCATTTATCATGACAGGGTCGTCCGAGATGACATTTTACAGCAGATCGCCCAAGAGCTACATTTAGTAGTCCATGTTGTTCTCTGCACTTCAGCCAAACTCTTTGCCATGCCCTTCGTTTTCTTTTCTTTTTGGTTTTTTTGCAAGCCATTGCTGCCACAAAGAAAAGGATCTCTTCCTCGGAGTCCATGTTTTTGGCACGGAACTTCGTGAATGTGATTGCCTTGGAAATCGGCAGGTTTTAAAATCGTGTCGTGTACCACTGCGTCCGTAAACAAAGTCACTTGTGATGTGTGCGTGGCCATACGGTCTTCCGACTGTCCGAATTCGCACTGTGTACGGCCACCCTAAGTTAGCGCCAAATTCACAGGTGCAGGCCAGTCCCTTCAAGCTAGCTATGTAGTCACCAAAAGATTCTACCGGCTTCTGTCGACGATTTCTGAACGTGAAACTCTCAGCCAGCACATTCTTCTTTGGTGTATATAAGTCTCTTAATGCCTTTAACAAGTTGGAAAATTCTGTCTCGCTCACCTTTCTTGGTGCAATCAGATCTCTTTAAGGGGTAATCGGATGCAAACTTCACTTTTACTTGTTGTTTGAACATTAATGTGTGTTGGCAGTGTATGTACAAATCTACCCTATAATGATAAAAATCCATGCAGTGGTTTTTAATTAATCTGTAAAAATAATATCCCCTTTTTAAAATCGAGCCATTCTCAGATGCCGCTCCCACGATAGTTGATTGACATGAGCGTCTTACCTCAGATCAGCTGTCACGGTCCGACCTCCACTGTCTCTATGCCAGAGCAGGGATAGAGTAAGTAAGACAAGAATATCTCAGATTGAGCGATTGAGGTGTTTTGTTGCTGGATGTAATAATGAACATAGTGGTCGTCATTTACTCCCGACATCTGAGAATCAGAATCAGAATGTGCTTTATTGCCATGTATGTTTACACATACAAGGAATTTGTTGTAGTAACAGAATATACAATTATACAAGACAGACAATGTGCAAAAATAGCAATAACTTTACAATATACAAAATAAACAATTTACTATGTACGTAAGGTGCAATCTGAAGTGTAAATAAGTATGTGTGTTAAATAAATAATTGGATAAGTAAAGGTATAATAGTGTTGTGTGTTCCACGTTTATTGTGAAGTGTTCATGAGATGGATTGCTTGAGGGAAGAAACTGTTCCTGTGCCTGGCTGTTCTGGTGCTCTGTAGTGTCGACCAGACAGCAACAGTTCAAAGAGAGTGTGCTGGATGTGAGGGGTCCAGAGTGATTTTGCCAGCCTTTTTGCTCACTCTGGATAAGTACAGTTCTTGGAGAGTAGGAAGGGTTGTACCAATAATTCGCTCAGCAGTCCGGACTGTCCAATGCAGTCTTCTGAGGTCAGATTTGGTAGCTGAGCTGAACCAGACAGTTATTGAGGTGCAGAGGATGGATTCGATGAAGGCAGTGTACTGTTTCAGTAGTTCCTGAGGCAGGTTGAACTTCCTCAATTGGCAAAGAAAGAACAGCCTCTGCTGGGCCTTTTTGACAATTGTGTCAATGTGATTGTCCCACTTCAGGTCCTGAGAGATGGTGTTGCCGAGGAATCTGAATGTCTCTACTGTTATTAAAGTGCCTGAGGAGCGCCAGTGTTGATTGTGCGAGTGCTGGATGAGAATTGTCCCAGCTTTACTAGTTGCTGCCTGTCTGTCAAGAAGCTGGTGATCCACTAACAGATGGAGGTAGGCACGGAGAGCTGAGTTAATTTTTGCAGTAGTAGGTCTGGGATAACAGTGTTGAAGGCCAAACTGAAGTCCACAAACAGGATCCTCACATAAGTCCCTGATTTATCCAGATGTTGCAGGATGAAGTGCAGTCCCATGTTTACTGCATCATCCACAGACCTGTTTGCTCGGTAAGCAAACTGCAGGGGGTCCAGTAAGGGTCCAGTGATGTCCTTCAGATAACCAGAACCAGTTTTTCAAACGACTTCATGATGACAGACATTAGGGCCACAGGTCTGTAGTTGTTAAGTCCTGTTATCTTGGATTTATTTCGTACAGGGATGATAGTGGAGCGTTTGAAGCAGGAAGGGACTCATAAAACTCATTCAGATCATCTGCCAGTTGTTGGTTCTCTACAGTGCTGGGGGATGGTGTCTTGTAGTTGGTAATGACTTTCAGACCTTTCCACACTGATGAAGAGTCACTGGAATAGAACTGGTTCCATAGCTTTTCGGAATAATTCCTCTTTGCCCCTTTAATCTCCTTTTCCAGTGTGTACTTGGCCTGTTTGTAAAAGACTTTGTCCCCATACCTGTAGGCATCTTCTTTGGCATGACGGAGCTGTCTGAGTTTTGCAGTGAACCATGGCTTGTCATTGTTGTAAGTTAAATAAGTCCTGGTAGGAATGCACATATCTTCACACAAACTGATATATGAAGTTACAGTCTCTGTGAGCTCGTCCAGATCGTTTGCAGTAGCTTCAAAAACACTCCAATCAGTCAATTCGAAACAGGCCTGCTCTGTTTCGTTGGTCCATCTTTTTACAGTCTTAACTACAGGTTTAGCAGAAATAAGTTTTTCCTGTAGGATGGTATAAGATGAACCAAACAGTGATTAGAGAGTCCCAAAGCTGCCCGTGGGACAGAGTGATATGCATTCCTTATTGTGGTGTAACACTGATCCAATATATTACTGTCTCTGGTGGGACATATAACATGCTGACTGTATTTGGGCAGTTCACAGTGAAGATGCAGTGGATTACATTTGTTTGTGAAGGGAATGCACCTCCTGATCTACATAAATGTGTCTATGTTCACGCAAATCATTTGTGATCCAGCTTCGCCTACAGCTTCACCTTTTTTTGTGAATCTCTGCAATCACCTTTCCTAATAGTGCTAAACGCACTAAATGTGGCTAAAGTAGACAATCTCTCAGAGCAGCATATCACTCCACAGAGGGGGGCAGGGTGAGCAGAGCTCATTTGCATTTAAAGGAATCCCTCTGAATGGGATGATTGTTGCAGAACTCATTTTGACAAGGTAAAAAGGGTGTTGTTTTACACAACAATTGAGGATTTTTAAACAAAATATATTATAGACTTTTCATTAAGACCCTAAAGAATCATATCGACTTGTGGAAAATGGGCATCCGATGACCCCTTTAACAGAGAAAGTGTTTGCGGCCAATCATTGACAAAAATACTGCTTGTCTCCTTTCCAATTCAATCTTGTTGGCCACCAGAAACTGCATAAGTCTCTCTTCATAATTTTCTAAAATTTTCAGACGTTTCATTGAACATCAATCCCTTGTTTGTCACCATGGATGTTCATTGAACCACGCCCACTTCCTCATTAGTCACCCCGGTTACCAATTAGATCATTACCTCTGCCCTGTGTATAAATAGTCCTTGGCTTTCCCCTGTATTTTGTCAGTTGTTAATGTCTGTAATGGTTGCTTCCTGTTCTTGTCTGGTTTCTCAGTGTCTCCCGTTTTGGATTATTTGTTGTTTTTTCTTGGACTTTCAATAAACTCCTGCACTTAGATCCTCTCCTCATCCTGCCTCAGCTCCGCTTCGTTACAGAACAACTGACCCAAAATGGATCTAGTAGGAGTTTTGTGCGACCTTCTGAGTACCCTTTGCTCAGTTTTTCAAAATGGCCGACCTATCGAATATTATGTGGGGGAGTTCCTTTTATATAGGAGATGGAGATGACACTAAAATAAAGGACTGTTTCTGGAGTGGACTTGATCCAGAAATTAGTTTAACCTTACCTGATGAGGACCCCAGCTGGACCTTGGCACAGTATATAGACTTTGTTTTGCTGTTTTGTGAATCCCCTTTTACTGTGGAGGAGGTTGAGAGGGCAATTCACAGCATGGCCGCCAGCCCAGAGCCACTGGACAAGATGGCCGCCACGCCAGCGCCTGTCGCAAAGATGGCCGCCACACCAGGGCCTGCACACAGGAGGGCCATGCCAGAACCAGTCCACCTTAAGTCTGCTGCTCAAGAACCAGCTTACACCACGTCAGCCAAGCCACAGCCTGTTAATGTCATGTCTGCTTCTCCTGAGCCTGCACCAGCTACGTTTCCTGAGTCAAGTCAAGTTTCTGAGTCCAGTCGAGTTGCAGCTGTGTTTCCTGAGTCAAGTCAAGTTTCTGAGTCCAGTGGGTTGCAGCTGTGTTTTCTGAGTCAAAGTCAAGTTTCTGGGTCCAGTCAGGTTACAGCTATTGTTTCCTGAGTCAAGTCAAGTTTCTGAGTCCAGTCAAGGGTGCAGCTGTGTTTTCTGAGTCAAGTCAAGTTTCTGGGTCAAGTCCAGGTTGCAGCTGTGTTTTCTGAGTCAAGTCAAGTTTCTGAGTCCAGTCAAGTTGCAGCTGTGTTTTCTAAGTCAAGTCAAGTTTCTGAGTCCAGTTGAGTTGCAGCTGTGTTTTTCTGAGTCAAGTCAAGTTTCTGAGTCCAGTCAGGAGTTGCAGCTGTTTTCTGAGTCAAGGTCAAGTTCTAGGTCCAGTCAAGTTGCAGCTGTGTTTTTCTGAGTCAAGTCAAGTTTTCTGAGTCCAGTCGAGGTTGCAGCTGTGTTTCCTGAGTCAAGTCAAGTTTCTGAGTTCCAGTCGAGTTGCAGCTGAATTTCCCGGGTCAAGTCAAGTTGCAGCTTCAGCGTCCAGTCAAGCTTCAGCGTCCAGTCAAGCCCCAGCGTCCAGTCAAGCCTCAGTTTCCAGTCAAGCTTCCGAGTTAAGTCAAGCCAAAGCTGTAGTTCCAGAGTCAAGCAAATATACAGTCGCTGTTCCAGTGTCAAATAAAGCCACAGCCGCTGCTCCAGAGTCAAGTCAAGCTACAGCCGCTGCCTCAGAGTCGAGTCAAGCTACAGATGTTGCTTCCAAGTCCAGTCAAGCTTTCAAGTTCAGTCAAGCTTCCAAGTCCAGTCATGTCAAGGCTGTCAATCCTGCGTCAAGCAATGTCAAGGCTGTCGTTCCTGCGTCAAGCAAGGTCACAGCCGTTGTTCCTGAGGCAAGCAAAGTCACAGCCGTTGTTCCTGGGTCAAGCAAAGTCACTGCTGGTCTTCACGAGTCAGCTCCTGAGGCCACGTCTGTTCTCAAGTCAGCTCCTGAGGCCATGCCTGTTCACAAGTTGACCCCTGAGGTCACATCTGTTCACCAGTTTGCTCCAGAGCCCCTGCCTGGTCACAAGCCTGCTCCAGAGCTCACACCTGATCACAGGCCTGCTCCAGAACTCCCGCCTGGTCACAAGCCTGCTCCAGAGCTCACACCTGATCACAGGCCTGCTCCAGAACTCCCGCCTGGTCACAAGCCTGCTCCAGAGTTCCCGCCAGTCGGAGAAGCCGCGCCAATGCCTCCTGAGGTGTCAGCTGTGGCTGTAGAACCTTCCATGGAGGCGGCGTTCCCTTACAACGTCTCTGCTTCTCTCCGTACTCTGTGTGCCTCCTCTGTCCCTGCTTTCCCCAGGTCCCAGACCATGACGCAGGTTCCTGATCCACCCCGGAGGGCGGCTGCGCCTCCTGATCCGCCTCCTGTTCAGCCCAGTCTTAAGCCTCCTGTTCCGCCCCGGAGGGCTGCTGCACCTCCTGCTCTGCCTCCTGTTCCGCCCTGGAGGGCTTCTGCACCTCCTGCTCCACCCTGGAGGGTCCCGGCGCTTCATGCTTTGTCCATTCCGCCCTGGTGGGCTCCTGCTCCACCCTGCTGGGGTCCGCCTGCTTCGCCGTGGAGGTCTTCTCTCATGATTTGGTGGTCCTCAGCTCCCCCCATCTGGCCGACTCCACCCTTGCCTTTTGCTCTGCTTCAGTCCCCTGTTTATCTCCCCTCACATGGACCTGGCCCTCCATCCCTTCCCCAGTTCTGCCTGAGCTCCTCTCCTCTCCTGGACTTGAATTCCTGTTTGGAGGAGGGGTTATGTCATGATCCTGGTCTTTGTTTTCTGTATCCGTGTTTAAGGACTTTAATTTTGTAGTTTTTGTGTCTTATTGTTCACTGTCTCCCTGCCTCTCTGTTCCCTTGTTTGTCACCATGGATGTTCATTGAACCACGCCCACTTCCTCATTAGTCACCCCGGTTACCAATTAGATCATTACCTCTGCCCTGTGTATAAATAGTCCTTGGCTTTCCCCTGTATTTTGTCAGTTGTTAATGTCTGTAATGGTTGCTTCCTGTTCTTGTGTTCTTGTCTGGTTTCTCAGTGTCTCCCGTTTTGGATTATTTGTTTTTTCTTGGACTTTCAATAAACTCCTGCACTTAGATCCTCACCTCATCCTGCCTCAGCTCTGCTTCGTTACAATATATATATATATATATATATATATATATATATACACACATATATATATCTGCCCCAATCTGTTTATTTTTAGGGTCATATAACTGCATTCTATAGGCTCCATCACACAGTGAGTTGTTCTCCTGCATCATGTTCAAACTTATTAAATTAATGTGTTAAATTGAAAACCCTAGTTACAACATGGTACCTACTATCAGATGACTCTTTGTTTCTTTAAAGGTCTTCGGGGATTTAAATCAAATTTAATACAATTCAAACAGTTGTTAGTAACTACATTGTTTGGTTAATTCAGTTAAAACTAGGTTTCATTTGTTTCTTTAACAGCCTGAAGTAATGCAATTGTTAGCAGCTCATTTGACGAGAAAAGAGGAAGTGTCATTTCACAAACCTTCAGTTTATTCTGGGTTCAGAGATGATCTCTGCTCTACTGCGGTTAAACTCAACAGTGAGATCACTGCTCTGAAACATGACAACTGCTATAATTAATACACTGTTTTAGTTACAAAAGTGTACAATGACAAATTAACCATTTCAGCATTATAAGAAAGCCTTGACTCTGAAATAGATGCAAAAGATCACTGTAAAACTTAATAAAGACAGAGTTTGTTTGAATAAATGATGATTCCATAATCACTATTATCATAATCATTTGCAGAAATACAACAAACAAATTATATTCATTGTGATTTAATTTTCTTTTTTGTGTAAATGCATCTTTGAAAACAGCAATCATGAGTCTCGTGGTTCAGGTGAGATTCAGAGCAAAGATCAGCAGTAACAGTGTGAAGATCAGTCAGAATATGATGCTGATTCAACACTCGTCCATCATGCAGTGATATAGTGTCAGTCAAATAAACACTCAGCCAATCAGATCAGAGGAAGTGAACAAACACAGGAAAAGCTAATAGTATTTAAAGAAAGAGTTGTGAGCATATAATGAAGAGGAAGACTGACAGAAAGAGAAAATGGCTGATAAGTGTCATTTGTGTCTGCTGGGACTGATCATTCTCTCTTTATCTCTCACAGGTAAACAAATCTCTGTTTTCTCTACAAGACATTTACCTTAATTACTCTGGGAAAGAGTTTATTTCAACATGATCAGTTTATTCTTGTGTTATATAAAGAACATACTGGATTATTCCTGACAAACTAAAGCATAGACAGTTACACACTCAATCATCTGATGCTGAATTATTTTCATATTAAGAGTGTGTTTGTGATTTCAACAGCTCTCTGATAAAGAAAAAATAGTTCTATTTTGAATCTGATTTTATGGTGGTATTTTGTTATTTTCATTTATTAATATATCACATAGTCAAAATATCAGTAGTCATTTAAGTATGATTGTGTTTCAGGTACCAGTGAAGTGGATGATGCTCATGTGTTCATCAGTTCTGGTGAAAATGTCCGTCTGCCCTGTAATAATGCTCTTCATGACTGCACATTAACTACATGGAACTATAACAGACATTCAGCAACAGTTGAACTGATTGCTGGAGGGAAAAATAAGAAAAACACAGAGAGTCATGAGAGACTGAGTCTGGGGTCTGACTGCTCTCTGCACATCAAGAACGTCACAAAAGAAGATTATGGATTTTACAGCTGCCAACAATGGACAGCGAATGGACAAAAACAAGGAACTGATGCACGTGTTTATCTGCATGTTCTTCATGGTAATTTTAATATTATGTGGTCAATTTAAAAAGTGCAAATTCTTCATTTAAACTCCCGTGATGATTGCAAAGTGTGTGATTTGTGTGTTATTTTGTGTTTCAGTCTCTTCATCATCCTCACAGACTGAGATCAGTGCAGGCAGCTCTGTGACTCTCTACTGTCAGTTGTTTTCATATTCATATTCAAATACTGGAGTGTCTTGTGATGATTGGATCCGTTCTGAGGGAATTCAGCTGTTCTGGGTGAATCAGGCTGGTGTTAAACTGACAATATCAGACACCATATACCAGGAATCAGCTCAAGGATACTGTGTTAGCACTCTGAATACAACACTCCTGAATGAACATGACAACAGAGAGTGGAGATGTGAAGTTACTCACAGTAGTCAAGACTTCAAGACCTCAGTCACATATACTGTCAAGAGTTCAGGTGAGAAAACAATCTCATGAATCATTTTAAGTCGTCATAATGTCAGTAACACTAAGGACTATTAGTATCATTGAAGCAGAAGAAACAAAAGCTTCTTTCAGTCTGACAGAAGAGAAACTCAAATCAAGTTTAACTGTCCAAAAAGTGCTGCTGTAAATAATTAAGAAATTGAAGCTTCACAGTAAAATCTGTAACATTTTATGTAACATGACCATGACAGTTAAAATATAATTGTCATATTTTACAGTATGATGCATCTGAATTAACATTCACAGCTCAAGATAAAACAACGACAGCAGTGATTCCAGTTCACACCACAAACTCTCAGGATCCCTCGACTACAAACACACACAAAACTAAAGGTATATCATCACTGTCTTTCTCACATCAGTGCTTTGCAGTGCATAATGATAGAGTTATCTTGTTTGTTAACTAAATAATATATGATTATGACTAACATTCATCATTCACAGCTCAAGATGATTCAGTGACAGCAGTGATTTCAGTCAGCATCACAAAATCATCTACAAAGACAGCAGTAACTTCTACGCGAGGTACAGTAAAAAAAAAAAAAACAATAATAATAATAACAAAAAATAATAATAATGTAATGTAACCCACTAGAATATAATTCTAGAAAGTCATGGGTTATATTGTTCATTTTCTGTTTTGTTAATTTATGCTCTCATTCAGAGCTAAAATATTAATCTAGTCTAACGCTTGTGTCTTTAAGAATGCCATTGTTGGTAGCAAGGTTGATGGGTGTGTACATGTGGAAAAATGTGGTTTTGCACTACAAATTAGGTTGGTCTTTATTTTCATTGGTTTGTATGTGTAAAGAGCCTCCCTCCCGGGATAATAGAAAACTGCGAGTGGAGGATTAAAAACAATATCCTAAAAACAATAGGATTACACACTAATTGTAAATCATGTTAGATCGTAAATTATTCACTTTATTAATGAAAATATAGCTATATCTAAGGGTTTAATGATAAACTGTCCCTCATTTTCCACACAACCTTGAAAAGTATTTGTTTTTCTACACATTATTTCATTTAGTGTTTTCCACATTTTCTTAATATCACCAGCTGCACATCTTTTTTTTTCTTATAATATTCCCTCTTTTTGATATAATTTAATTTTGTAACCCTGTTTCTTAACTTACGATACAATTCTTTATTATGGTAATTTCCTGTGGAACCAAATAAATATAAGAAACGTAAAACGTTTATTAGAAAAACTAAGAATAAGAAATAAATTACACAAATTAAAAATCAGCAAACACTGTAGAACCAAATAAATAAGTAACAAATGTTCAAAAAAAACTTCGAAAACCACCATAGATAAACAGCAAAAATCAACAGGCTTTTCAAAATAAAAAACATTGCCAAACTTCCACCATCCTCTTGTCTGTCTCACCTGACCTCACTCTTCTTGTCGGTCAGTTCGTCACTCTGCTCGCTGATGAATAAAATCTGATCTGCGTCGTTCGGCACTCTGCATTGAGCAGCCCCGTTCAGTTTTATTTGTAGTGTCTGTTCTGAACTAAATAATATTTTATTACTATAAAACAATCAAAATGACGGAGGTGGTCTGTGACGCGGTGGGTAAGTGATGTAACAAGTGTTGCAGAACATCGACTATGGTGGCAAGCCTATTCTCTGCATTTGGTAACGTTAAGTTGTTGTTTTTTTTTTTTTTTTACTCTTTGTACAGCAGTCATTGTTAATTGTAAATGTATTTTAATGTAGAATATGTTACATAAATTATGTTACATAAATATATGAATAAAAAATGAAAGAAAGAAAGAAAGACATGTAATATTCTACATTTCAGTGTTCATGCAAACGTCTCACAAAATGTCACACTTTACACACAAATATCTATAAATGAGAAGGACCGCAGGCGCTTAGGAGGCTGTAGTTCTCGCCCCTGGAACGACATAGGACAGAACATAGGACAGGAGGCAGGAATCAGTTTTAACAGTTTACTGATTTTCTTCTGCAGCACAGACATACATTAGACAGCATAGTAATTGCAGTATGGTGGGTCTACGTGCTATAGCGTAGGTGTATGTGGCTGCAAACAGACAAAATACCAAATGTCACATAGCTGACACCATTATTTAAACAGTTTTGTCAAACTATCCTATGAACTAATCCTAAGAACTAATCCTAAGAACTATCCTACGAACTAATCACTCAACGATTTCTAAACCTACACATATCTAATCAATCTCAAACAAGTAAGCCATGATTTAAACTTACTATTTTCCAATGGACGCACACAGTTCATAATAATCACCACCAACTCTGTGTCGCCACTTCTGGCATCGTCTTCTGATGAAGCGCAACTGTTTGTCATGCGCATTTCACGTGCACAATCATTTCCGTCGCCACCACCAATGGCCACTAGAAGGTGCCTTTGCACTACCTATGTAACAGCCGCCCCCACATGTGCTCCAAAGGAATTTATTCCTTATTACGCAATTCAGGCAACTTGATTAACTTTACCACAGGTCTGGTGAAGCTTTAGCCATTAACTTTTACCTCGGCGGCTCTCACATGTCCATCATCACTTGGAAACACCCTTTCCACTTTGCAGACTAACCATAAAGTCCTTGGTAATTGGGGGTCAACCATCATCACAACAGACCCTTCCGTAAGGTCGGCAGTAGTCCCTTGCCATTTTTGCCTTAGTTGGAGACTGGGCAAGTAGTATCATATGAACTTGACCCAGAAATGATCCACTAAGATTTGACTTTGTCTCCACCCCCTGCGATTTAAGCCTTCAGAATCGTGGTAGACAACCTGAGGCAATGAACTATTATGCCGCCCCATCAAAAGGTGATTTGGGGTTATTGGATCTATGTCTGAGATATTAGCTGACACATACCCCAATGGTTTGAAGTTCAAGATAGCCACCATTTCAGTCAGAACCCTTCTGAGTACTTCCTCCGGGACGCTTTGAGCTCCAATTGTGGTGCTGAGTGCTGCCTTCACAGAGCGGATCTCTCGTTCCCACACTCCTCTGAAATGTGGAGCTGCTGGAGGATTGAAATGGAAGTTAATCTGATGCTTTGCCAGCAACTCCTGCAGCTCGGGACTCATTGCAGAGAAAGCTTATCTCAAACCCTTTTATCCCTCTGATCTCAACTTTTGGCACTCCAGACAAGTACGCTGATGCCTCTGAACAGCTTTGCGCCCTCTTAATATCCAGTATGACCATCGAAGTTCAGCAAAGACATGTTCTGGTCCAGGATGGCATAGTCGCTGGTCAAAATCCTGGGTTAACAGTTTGGTGATGCCATGGCTCGGATTCAGTATAATTGGGTCTTTAAAGTTCGAACCAAATCTTCTGCTCTGCGGAGACGCCCACCTACCCTGATCACTTCATGGGTGGCATTGAACTCAGGACAGAGAACAAGAAGGCGGCTACTGGAAGGGATTGGTTTGTTGGCTTTCGGTAGGTGGTATTCCTCTGGGAAACTTTCGAGTTGGGACTGTTTAGTGAGGAGAGAGACTGTGTGCTGATAGGTTCTTGCAGTAGGCTGATCAGCTTTGTCTGCTTCTTCACGCTGAAGAGTGCGTGTTATGGCCTCCACTAGTTCACTCCATGTGGCATACTGGCTTGCCACAGAGGAACAGAGCTACCAGAACAGGCTGAGATGAAATGACAGAACAAAGAACGTCATAGCTCCGTATGGTCTTCTTCACCTGGCTCTGCTGGAGCTTCAGGCTCATGGAAGGCGTTGTAGACAATTGTCTACATAAAAACAGCGGCCTTGGAATTGACAGGAACAGTTAAATACCGGGCAGTTCTTCCCATTATGTTCCACTAGATGATGGGGAATGAACCATGATTCTTCACTCTGTGCAGCTTCTTCCAGGGTCAGCTTGCATACAGAGCCAGCCAGTGCAAGTTTGCTCATTTCTGCTGAGTATGCTGAGGCTTTATCCTCATCCTTTGTGAGCCGCTTCTCTACACCGTGGAGGCTTGGCATGACGGCGTCTTTGGTTGCATGAAAAGGGGAGGTACCTCTCTTCCGGAGCAGAGGGAAAATCGATCAAAGGGTTCAAGTGGCAAGCCTCTGAGATACTTGTACCTTTTCTGAAAGGTGGCAAGTGGGTAGAAATGATCAGCTAATCCCAGATTCTGAGCAGTAAATGCTCCACTAATGTGGTAATTCCGTTTTGGCTGTGAGACAGGGGAAATGCTGAAAAAGACTTTGGTTTCTTGCCTTATTGTTCTCAGTGCCAGTTCCTCAGGAATTCCATGCAGACCAAGCTTATTTGCAGCCTCACACAGAAGTATGGTCCTCTCTGGACCATTGTCGAGGAGGGTGTAAGTCTCCAGAGCTCGGTCACGATACTGCAGATGAACCTTCACCAGCAGAAATACCCGGCTGCAGTCGGTGGGTCGATTCAGGTAGGCTGTGCCAACTGCGGAGCTCAGCATGCATATGCCCTCTTTACCTGTCTTGGCATTGACTCCATGTATGATCTGGAGATTTGTTTTGGCAAATGCTGCATGGTTTTTTGAGAGTGCAGTCAGTAACAGTATAAGATCGACCACATCTTATACAGCTCTTGTTCTCTGTAATCCAGTTATGGATCTGATCAGTGGTGAAAGCTTGGAAAGTTGCACACTGACTTAAGAAGTGTTCAGAGCTGTCACAATAGGGACAATAAGGTTGCACTTTATCTCTTTTCCTGCCTGAGGTGTATGCTTTAAGTCCTGGTTCTGGGCTCTTCATCGGTGAGACAGCTTTGGCACCATAAAGGGCTGGTCTGGTTAGGCGGGCTGGCTTCGCTCAGCTCTCAGGATTTCTTTTATTGGGTTGTTCAGTAGGGCCTTGACACCATGCTTTGTACTGAAGCCACTTAGAGAACTCAGGTAATGTGTACACTGAATGAGACTGATAATACAGGTGTCTGCGGAAGTCTACACGCAACTCTGGAAGTAGTTTGCCAAGCAGCCTGGCAACATGGGAGCCACATTTTAACTCCACTTCTCCCTCCAGTCCAAGGGTCTCCAGCATCCCAACAAGAGCTCTGATCTGCAGTGCAAATCGTTGAAATGCCTCATGATCTCCACGCTTGATGTCAGGAGCATCCATGACCACCAACTCCAACGCCACTTCTGGCATCGTCTTCTGATGAAGCACAACTGTTTGTCATGCGCATTTCACATGCACAATAATTTCGTCGCCTCTACCAATGGCCACTAGAAGGCACCTTTGCACTACCTATGTAACAGTCTTCATTAACAAACAAAGGACTTTCACCCATTCAGCTCAAATTCACCCCTGAAAATGCAACTGGTACGAATACTGATAACATTTTCATTTGTGTTGATGTAAAATATCAGTTTTGAAGTTGTAAAATGTTAGCATTATGTTTAAATTATGTGGATTTTGTTTCATGGAAATTGTTATTGTTGATTGATGTTAAGTTGAAGCAGTTTGATTTATGTTAAATGAAATAGATTGTGAAATATTAGTTTAAATGTCTTTATTTGTATTAATACATATTTTGTGTTTGTATCTCATTTTAAAAATTTAAATTATGAACTTTCTACTTCTTCTACTACAATTACAGCTACAATACCAGTGCTTCTAGTATTGCTTTGCAAAGCCTTTGCAAACAGAACTAAAATAAAAAATAAAAAAACAGATGAGTGAGATGAGTGGTCCTCTTACGGCCTTCAGTCCGTGAAGCCATTTGTCAAGTTTGGGCAGAGCTGAAAGGAAAAAACTTAAGACCTTGAGATTGAAATAACATGATAATAGATGATGGACTCATGAAGCAGCGCAATTTCATTTATAATTTCTGTGATGTGAAGCTCAAGTATGATGTGATGATGATGATGTTTGGTTTATATGTTCATTATCACAGATCCAGCACAAACTGAAGACAGTAGGACTGATGGATCAATATTCAGAGGTACGACACGTCTTTGCACTGTTTGTTGTTTTATACCTTTGATTTCATTTCTAGTTTCACAGACTGAGTCTGTTTTTTGTTCTTTTTCTCCTCTTCATTCTGTCTATCATCATCTGTCCACACATCTTTCCTGTAGTGATTGTGGCTATTGTTAAGTTTGCAGTGTTTACTGCTCCTACTGTGATTCTTCTTCAGATCTTCTGTGCAAGAAGAGCTGGTGAGTTTTTCAGATGATTTACACTGATCTGTAATAATCCGCAATCATGACACCTCAGTAAATGCTTTTGTTGAATTATTTTGCAGAGAGAAAGGACTTACAACACCAAGATGAAATAGTGATGAATACAATATTAAAATAAAATACTCTCTACTAATAACAGGCCAAATTACAGTGAAATGTATCTTCATCTCAATGATGTTGTCCAGTTTTTTATTAAGTTACCTGCTGTACCTCAATAAACTCCGCACTGGAAGGGTTTCAGGGCAAGCACGGCGGATACAACTCAAGCCACTTTTTAATCTTTTATTTGCGTAGACGGGTTCTATCCACAAACTAGGCAGCCTGAATACTAACGCTACACTAGTTCATCAGTTAGCTATGTGATGTTTTCCTTCGCTTAACTAAACAGTTGTTAGGTTATAAACCGGCAAGCGTACCAGCCCTGATTAACAACAGACTGAGAGAGAGAGAAAAAAAACGGCGCTTACGCACTGACGCGTAAACAGACGTACTCTAGCTGCTAAAAACGACACTAAACATATCTGCAAGCTAGTAGAATTAAAACATATATGAAATATAACATAAATGTACCTGCATTAAAATTAAGATGGTAAATATACACATTTATTTCTACGAATGC
The DNA here is from genome assembly GCA_012976165.1 of Labeo catla. Lineage (NCBI taxonomy): Eukaryota > Metazoa > Chordata > Actinopteri > Cypriniformes > Cyprinidae > Labeo > Labeo catla. The sequence continues at coordinate 12,603 of VONZ01002078.1, read as the reverse complement.
CCTGGAACATAATGACATCTATCTTTTATAATACACACATGCAAAACAATAGTGACACCTGCTGAAAAGCCTTACAGATGTTATGAATATTTGCATGCAGCTTTCAAGGATATTTGCCTTATATACATATAATATGTGGTCTGTAAGAAAAAGTGAAAAGGACGTAGAAGATCTTGATGAAGATGTTTATTGCAGCATAACAGTGGCAAAGTACATGTTCAGTGTTGGGAAGGTACTTTGGAAATGTAATAGGTTACAGATTACAAGTTACTTGATTTAAAATGTAATAAGTAGTGTAACTTTTCAGTTACTTTATTAAAGTAATGTAACATTACTTTTAATTAATTTTTGATTACTTTTCTACATTTCTTATATTTTTAACTGTTAATCATTTTGAAACATTTAAACCAGGCATAGTTAACCTTACAGTAGCACTTAACACTGATTACTGTCAGACTTTCAAAATCCTTTATCACTTGAATTAAGATTATAATAAGTAACATACATCTTTATTTTGCGATAACAACTGGCTGAATGTACATTATCTAACTTATTAAATAGCTGCTTGATAGATTATTTACATGTTTCGTGTCAAAATACTTAGACATGAAACACTGATCTGAGTTGAAATATTTGAACGCAAAGCTTCCATGAAGAAATCAGTTGCTAGCAAACAGCAAGTTCAAACTAGACATTTTAGGGACACAGTGCAGTCATACCAGTTTTCTTACACAACATTTTACCACATAAATAATTAAGTAGTAGTACTAGTTTGTTATTACAGTGTACAAAAAAAAAAAAGGCAGCAGCTGTGTTTGTATGAAACAATAGAGTGAGTCCACGATACCAGGATGACAGAATTAAGAAATTGTACACATAATATTGAATTAAGCTTTAACATTTTATTAGCTAAACAAATGCAAAGCTTCCACAAAGAAAAAATAATGAGCATATAGCACTGACTTAAGTTGCCCTGAAAGAGTCTGAGCTGTGTAATCATTTAATTTAAAGCACAGCCACCACAAATTCAAACTTTTTATTTTACCTATATTTTTGGGCTTTTATGCCTTTTATTGTAATAGGACAGTAGATAAATGAAAGGAAAGAGCTGGGAGGAGAGAGGGGAGCGGGATCGGCAAAGGACCTCGAAACGGGAATCAAACTTTGGTCACTGTGAACGCGGTTGCGTTATATGTCATAACATAAATAACATCATAACAAGAAATAGTTTATTCACTCTGATACTTGGTTTGAAATCAAATGTTTGCATAGCTATGACAGAAAACACTAGCATCTAAGAACGCCTTGGAAAAAACAATCTTTAAAAATAAAGTTTATGCATAAACCCAAATAGGAAATAAAACAGTTATCAAATAAGCATGTGTCCTATTCTGTGTCCTAAACTCCTGAAACATTGGTGTCTCATTTTAGAGCAGTCAATGCAATTTAAAATAAGTATATTTAAATCTGTAAGTGGAGGTGGGTGGGTGAAAAAATTCAGATGTAATCCCCTTTGTAATCACTTGCATTTTTCAAAAGTAACTGTAATTTAATTACATATTTTTTCTCAGTAACTGTAACTAGTTACAATTACATTTATTTTGTAATTAAATTACATAATTACGTTACATGTAACTAGTTACTCCCCAACACTGTACATGTTGTACCTTGGGTTCAACGGAGTCGGAATGAACCCAGAGCAGCCTTGGCTCAAACCTTTTATACAGTTAAAGTTTATTACCCTTAATGTAAATGAAGTTGCTCCTTTCATAGCAGCTGTGGTCTGTATGTTGATCATGTTCTAACACCTCTTTGTCTGAGATGGTTCTCAGTGTTCCACACCTGCATCCATGCTACAATGGGTCACCATTTGCTCAGGATGTAATCATCCTAAGTGGTCTAGAAACAACATAACTGTTGACTTTCTTCTTCTCTATAATAATTAAGCCATATTGGGAAATGAGCATTATTAAACATATATTGTGGAGTGGAATCTGGGTCGAGGCAGACTATAATTTCTTACAGGTCATTTTCTAAACATTTCATTTCAATTCATAGACAAATCCTTACTTACAAAAATATATGAATTCACATACATCATGCTGTAATGGGTTTTTGTGTGTGTGTGTGTGCGCACTTGGATGGGATTGATGCAGAACACAATACAGAGTATGGGACAACGCACATCCTGATTTTGCTGAGTTAGATGTGTTCCTGGGTCAACATATTTTGTTGACCCTGGGACAACATTTTAATCCAAAAATTTAATCTTGACCACATCCCTACACCTAAACCTAACCTTACCCATGAGTAATCCCTAAAATCAGAGGAAATGATAGATGAATGACACTGATGTACAAGCACCAAACACTGACTGTAAGCCTAAACTTCACAAAAACTATAAACTGTTTTTTCAAATCTGATTGGTTAATCACAATGTTGTTCCAGGGTCAACAAAGATGTTGATCCAGGAACATGTCGTACTTGGTAAAATCAGGTTCTGCATGGGACAACACACTTGGCTACACATCATGTCACTTTCGTAATTAAACCTGGATTAAAATTCTGTTATTTTAAAAATCTGTAAAAAGACTGAACTTAGGCCACTGTTAACTGAAGAGAGTTTAATGACACACAGCAGCTCACTTACAGTAAAAAGAGGAAATGTCATTTCACACCCGTCAGTCTGATCTGGGTTCAGAGATGATCTCTGCTCTACTGCGGTTAAACTCAACAGTGAGATCACTGCTCTGAAACACGACAACTGCTATAATTAATATGATATTTTAGTTACAAAAGTGTAGAATGACAAATTAACCATTTCAGCATTATAAGAAAGCCTTGACTCTGAAATAGATGCAAAAGATCACTGTAAAACTTCATAAAGACAGAGTTTGTTTGACTAAATGATGATTTCATAATCATTATTATCATAAACATCTGCAGAAATACAACAAAAATTTGTTCACTCATTGTGATTTGTGTGTGTGTGTGTGTGTGTGTGTGTAAATGCATCTTTGAAAACAGCAATCATGAGTGTCGTGGTTCAGGTGAGATTCAGAGCAAATATCAGCAGTAACAGTGTGAAGATCAGTCAGAATATGATGCTGATTCAACACCCGTCCATCATGCAGTGATATAGTGTCAGTCAAATAAACACTCAGCCAATCAGATCAGAGGAAGTGAACAAACACAGGAAGAGCTGATAGTATTTAAAGAAAGAGTTGTGAGCATATAATGAAGAGGAAGACTGACAGAAAGAGAAAATGGCTGATAAGTGTCATTTGTGTCTGCTGGGACTGATCATTCTCTCTTCACTTCTCACAGGTAAACAAATCTCTGTTTTCTCTACAAGATATTTAGTTTAATTAGTCTGGGAAAGAGTTCATTTCAACATGATCAGTTTATTCTTGTGTTACATAAAGAACATACTGGATTATTACTGATGCACTAAAACTAGACAGATTCACACTCAAACATCTGATGCTGAATTATTTTCATATTAAGAGTGTGTTTGTGATTTTAACAGCTCTCTGATAAAGAAAAAACATGTTTATTTTGTTTTGAATCTTGTCATTTTTATGCTGGTATGTTTTTACTTATTTATGTTTATTATTATTATTATTATTATTATTATTATTATTATTATTAAAGGTGTAGTGTGTAATATTTAGGATAATTTATTGGCAGAAATGCAATATAACAATAATATTGGCAATAACATATTGGTTTACTGAATAATTAAGTAAATATAATTTTTTGACTTACCTTTGTACAGAAACCTCATCGCTTGATTGGCTACTGTCAGGTGTAACAGACGACGACATTTTTGTCCTGTGTCAGATTCCGTAGCTTCTGTATGTGTTTCGAAAGGGCGGGGTGAGCGGGGGACTGAGGCGTTGGTTGAAATTCGAATCATCACCGCTAAAAATTACACACTGTACCTTTAAAATATCAAACATACTTGTGTTTCAGGAACCAGTGGAGTGAATGATGATCATGTGTTCATCAGTTCTGGTGAAAATGTCCGTCTGCCCTGTAATAATCATCTTCATTACTGTAAATCAACTACATGGAACTATAACAGACATTCAGCAGTTGAACTGATTGGTTTAGGGATAAAGAAGAAAGACACAGAGAGACATGAGAGACTGAGTCTGGGGTCTGACTGCTCTCTGAACATCAAGAACATCACAAAAGAAGATTATGGACTTTACACCTGCCAACAATATGTGAATGGACAACAACAAGGAACTGATGCACGTGTTTTTCTACATGTTCTTCATGGTAATTTTATGATTATATGATCAATTTAAAAAGGGTAAATTCTTCATTTAAACTCTCATGATGATTGAAGAGTGTGTGATTTGTGTGTTATTTTGTGTTTCAGTCTCTTCATCATCCTCACAGACTGAGATCAGTGCAGGCAGCTCTGTGACTCTCTACTGTCAGTTGTTTTCATATGCTGGAGTCTCTTGTGATGATTCAGGTCATTATGAGAGAATTCAGCTGTTCTGGGTGAATCAGACTGGTGTTAAACTGACAATATCAGACTCCAGATATCAGATATCAGCTCCAGGACACTGTATCATCACTCTGACTACAACACTCCTGAATGAAGATGACAACAGAGAGTGGAGATGTGAAGTTACTCACAGAAATCAAGTCAAGACCTCAGTCACATATACTGTCAAGAGTTCAGGTGAGAAAATAATCTCATCAATCATTTTAAGTTCTCATAATGTCAGTAACACTAAGGACTATTAGTATCATTGAAGCAGAACAAATGAAGGAACAAAAGCTTCTTTCAGTCTGACAGAAGAGAAACTCAAATCAAGTTTAACTGTCCAAGAAGTGCTGCTGTAAATAATGAAGAAATTGAAACTTCACAGCCAAAACTAACTTTTGATATAATGTGATCATCAAAGTTAAAATATAATCTGAACTAACATTCATCCTTTACAGCTCAAGATAAAACAACGACAGCAGTGATTCCAGTCCACACCACAAAATCAACTACAACAACAGCAGTAACTTCTACACGAGGTACAGTCAAAAAAAATTATTTTTACTGTTGAAAAAAAAAAAAGATTTTTTACTGTTGTCAGTTTTACTGAATCCTCTCTTGTCCGTGTTATTTAACAAATACACAATCACTTAAGTAAAATCGAAAGAGTTGGAATAAAGTGATGAAAAATAAGTGTTATATTATGCATTTTGTCTAAAAGTAAATCTGTTTGTGTTTAATGTTCAAATGTTGTTTCTGGTGTTTTGAGGAGTTTGTGTTGTTGAAGTTTTGTGGTTTTCATTGTGCTGAAGGGTGGAGCTCGTGGTTTGGTTGTAGATGATGACGATGGTGTTTGTTGTTTAATGCAGTGAACATGGAAGTGCTGATGTTAATGCAATGATAAACAGTGTTTTATTTGTTCACTGCATATGATCTGTTAGCTGCAGATTTGAACTGAAGTCAGTATGATTAGCTGGTTTTGTGATTGGAAACTGTATACAAAGAGCATCAGTCTGAAGAAAAAAAAAAACTAAATATTTCATTTTAATTATAACATTGTCTGGTAAAACAAACTATACAATTTTATTTTTTTTTTTACCTTCAGAGCCTTTGTCCAGTGTTCTTAAGTTTCTCTACTTCTGACGTCTTAATTATGGATTGTACAATCTTAAAATGCTGGGTTATTTTTTTCACCCAAACACTGGGTTGAGTCTGTTGGTTGATATGCTGGGTTGTTGTTTTTTTCCAGTGTTGGGTAGTTTTTGTGTTACAGTCATTAGTGTCTTGGTCAATCTCACTGACCGCCGAAACTATACACCCCTCCCCCTCCCTCCAACGAAACAACCCAACACAGACTTACTTCAGTTGTTGGGTTACGGTCAGAGCACAGGCTTTTTTCATCCTCTACAGGAGAGAGCGGTTCTCATCGCCGCCTGATTGCTGCACTTCTTCAGAGAAATAAAGGTTTGTAAACATTTTATTTCATTTATAAACTCTTTACTGTGCTGTAAATGATATTATTGTATGCAACACAACATACAAGAATGAGATTTCAGTCTGTTGAATGAGTTTCTCATGATGGAAATGTAATTTTTCTCGCATAATATAAAATAATTGTATTCATTATAACACTAAATATAATTTATGTTGTTGTTAAAGTATGTTGTCTAATGTCAGTACTGTTTGTTTATGGGCAGGTTATGGATTCAGTCACAACATCTTTCAACTATGAGTCAAACATGAGGCGACGGCCTGACATTCACAGTTCCCCCGGTGAACAGCAGCCCATCACCACTCAGATTACAGAGAACAGTTGAACACACTTGAATTAAAATGTTTAAATATTACATTGAATTAAATCAGTTTTTTTTTATTTCTAAAATTCTCATTAAACGAATTGAATGTATGTAATATTGTAATCTATGCTGTATTCACCCAAATAAATTCAATTTGTCTTAAATTTTTGTCCATGACTGTTATTGTCCTTATTATTAAATGTTCACTGTTTGATTATTGTTGTGATCTCTAGTAATTTTTTTTTCCAGCCCCTGTTAATATTTATTTTGTTTTTGTTTAGTTTTTTAATGGTAATTAAACAAAAGTTAACTAGAGTCAAAGTAACCCAGAACGTGTTCTGTCTTATATTTACCCAGCGCTGGGTTGCCAAATTACCTAGCATTTTTTAGAGTGTAAAATTATATTTTGCGGTATAAGGCATTTTATTGTACAATACTGATATGTATCTCGATATAGTTTTTTGTTTGTTTGTTTGTTTGTTTTGGCAGCAGCAAATTAAGTGCAAATAACAGGATTTTCTGATGTTTATTGCATATGATATTGCAAATAAGTAGTTTATTAAGTGTAAATAGCTTTTTCCAAAAAACAATCCAAAAAAGGGCTATTTTACGGTGGCTGAGGGAGCTCAACACGCTGCAACTTAAGAAAACACATGCAAACAGAAAAAAATGACAACAAATAATAAAAAAAAAACATCTTCATCAGTTTGACAACACAGGCGTTGCAAATCCTTGCAACACAAACACAAATACGGAAACACGCTGCAAATTCTCACAACACAACCAAACACAGAAACGCGCTGCAAATAGCACGGACCACAATGAAAATGTTTCAGGGGGACCTCAAAAAGCGACAAACCCAGCTGGGACCTGATTATTATTATTATTATTATTATTATTATTATTATTATTATTATTATTATTTTATTTATTTATTTATTTTTTGGTTTTTATTCAGTTTCACCATCGAAACAAAAAAACAAGGCAACATTGCACATTTCAAATCGCAAATTCAACTGCAAAATAAAAATAAAATAAAATGAATAAATAATAGCAGAAAGAGAAAACACACAAAATGAACACAAACATACAAAAAAAAAACAGTTTTGAAAAGAGGGTTTTGAAGGATCCTTAGATCCTTACATGCAAATTATTGTGTTGTGTTTAAATTTTATGTTTGTTTTTTATTTCATTTATAATCATTTATTTACATAATCATTTAATAATCATTTTATAATCATTAGTCATTCACATAATTCATATTTAATTATTTATTTGATTATTTGAGTATTTATCATTTATTTATCATTTATTCATTTATTCATATATATTGTTCATTTATATTATTCATTTATATGTTTTTATATTTTATATTTCTTATTATTTTCCTTGCTTATGTATTTTCATTATTGTTCAGTTCCATGATTGTGGGGTTTCATGAATTGTTTGGTCTAAGAAATAGATAACGGGGATGTTTATGGAAATTCAAGGTTTATGGGATGTTGAATCCATTTGATATATCATTGTTTTTTGAGCTGTACTCGCCAGACGAAGTTTGAACATTGAGACATAAGCAACTAAAACTGTTCAATAAATTCTGTTATACCTTTTTTTACCATCATCACTTCATCTCCTGCTTCTGCTCTTTTCTGGCTTTCATCAATCAACTTCATAACTGACAGAAACCTGCTCGTTAGTGGGGTTGGGGTAACTACAGCTTGCTGACTAGTTGTTCCGTTACCAAAAGACTGATATATTTCTGACGGGATCTGGTGTCCGGGGCTGGATCCTGATTGTCTGCCGTGTGGACCTGATCTAACAGTTTCAAGGTAAATTTTAAGATTAGTGTTACAAAATGTAATATATAAAGGTTTCTTCTGACTTACTTTTGACTTGTGAATATAAAACTTTGCTAAGATAATTAACATATTTATAATATAAACCTGTTTATCAGAAAAAGAGGGGTTTTATATATCATATAATAAATATATATATATATATATATATATATAATAAAAATCTAAATTAAAGGGTTTGCTTAATTTCTTTGTTATGTCTATTTTAAATTCAGTCCAAAATGAAATGGCATAAGGGAAATAGAAAAATAAATGTTCAATATCTGGACCTGATTATTTGTTCAGTGGCTTTTGGTCAGAGAGGTGTTGTCTGTGAACTAAATGGTAATTTATTTATTTATTTATTTATTTTGTTTAACATCCTGATCAAAGATTAATTGGTTTTTTGGATATTATTAGACTAATCTGACGAATTACACACTTAACTGTGAAAGTTATTAACCTAAAAAAAAAAAAGAAAGAAACTGCAAGGCTTTATTAATAGTTAAAATCATGTCAAAATTCAGGTCCCAGCTGGGTTCGTCACATTTTGAGGTTCCCCTGAAACATTTCCATTGAGGTCCGTGCTATTTGCAGCGCGCTTGTGTTTGCCGCGTGTTTGTGTGTTTGGTTGTGTTGTGAGAATTTGCAGCGTGTTTCCGTATTTGTGTTTGCGTTGCAAGGATTTGCAACGCCTGTGTTGTCAAACTGATGATTTTTTTTTTTTTTATTTGTTGTTGTTTTTTTCTGTTTGCATGTGTTTTCTTACGTTGCAGCGCGTTGAGCTCCCTCGGCCACCGTACTTTTTGCCTTTAGTTTAAATCAGTGGTCTCAAACTCAATTCCTGGAGGGCCACAGCTCTGCACATTTGCACTCCAACCCTAATCAAACACACCTGATCCAGCTAATCAAGGTCTTCCAGATTACTGGAAACTCCAAGCAGGTGCGAGCTGAAGCTGGTTGGAGCTAAACTCTGCAGAGCTGTGGCCCTCCAGGAATTGGGTTTGAGACCACTGGTTTAAATAGACTTTCCCATTTTCTTTCAGGCAGCAGATATTTACACTAAGTGTGAACATCAATTAGATGTTATTTACACTAAGTGCAAATAGCTATAGATTGTATTCGCACTATGTTAAAATAGCAGGATTTTCTATTTATTCTACTTATAGCAAATAGTGTCAATATCTGCACCTCAGTATTGCAGTACATTATAAAACAATATGCAGTAATAACTTATAGAGTGTAAAATTTAATTTTAATTCAAATTATTAAATGGATGTCACCATATTGAGAAAATAAAGTCTTCTCTACACCTATTCTAACCCTACGCGATACTTTTTCAACTTTTTGGATTATTTCCTTCATTTTTATAAAAAAAAATGAATGCTTTTCTGATGTGATATGAAATTTGAAAAGGGAGAAAAAAAGTTTGCCAAAAGGCGAAATCGAACCCTGGTTGATCACGTCAAAAGAAGCATCACATACACTTTACCATCTGTGTCACTGACACTTGTTGATTAATAATTGTCTTTTGTAATGTTGTCAATCCCAATCACATGTTGTTGGGTGGAGTTAGTGTAAACAGCCTCTGACAACATTTGTATTATTGTAATGAAAAATTATAACAAAGAAGCAAATTACCAACACAATGGAACAAAATTAAAAATTAAATAAACATTTACGTTTCTCAGCTTTATTTAACGTGTAGTAAGAAATGCAACATACATTGTATATATAATTATACACTAATTATAACTAAAACACTGCATAGTCTTCACTGTATGAATCAAATGTGAATCGATTCTTATTAAAGATAAAAAAGTGATTCAGTCAAGAGCAGTGAGTGATTAAGTTGGCTTGAGAAAGCCAACTTACTGATCTGCTATTTAAACTTCTTATTATTATTAAGTTGGCTTGAAAAAGCCAACTTACTGATATTGTATTTAAACTTATTCTTATTAAGTTGGCTTGAAAAAGCCAACTTACTGATATTGTATTTAAACTTATTCTTATTCTTCTTCTTCTGAGACCCTTTTTTAAAACGTATCTCCTCCTAGAGCTTTTAAGCTACAGCCACCAAACTCGGCCCAGACCTGCAGACTGGTCTGACTCGGGTTGCTATATCTTTTCAGACTGATCCGACTTACGGTTTTCGTAAACCAGACCGTCAAAACCACCAAAAATCCCATAGACTTACATTGACGGAATGTTCAAATGAGCCAACACCAACTGTCAAAATTCAAATCTAAACTCCCAGAATCCTTTGAGACTAAATGAAGCTTCACTTCTATGTTCTATTACTAATCCATTTAAACTCATTCAAACTCATCTAATATTTCTAATCTATTTATGCTAATAGCAGTATGCTAATCATGCTAATTATGCCAGCAACATTCTAGTAACATGTTAATCATGCTAGAAACATGCTAATAACTTGATAATGATGCTAGAATCATGCTAGTAACATGCTAATGATGCTAGAAACATGCTAATAACATGTTAATTGTGTTAGTGACTTGCTAATCATGCTAGAATCATGCTAGTAACATGCTAGTAACATGCTAATCATCCTAGAAACACGCTAGTAACTTGCTAACCATGTTAGAATCATGCTAGTACCATGTTAATCATGCTAGAAACATGATACCAACATGCTAATCATGCCAGCAACTTGCTAATCATGCTAGAATCATGCTAGTAACATGCTAATCATATTAGAAACATGCTAATAATATGCTAGCAACATGTTAAATATGATAGCAACATGCTAGTAACTTGCTAATCGTGGTAACAACATGATAGTAACACCATAGCAATCACCCTAAGTACCCTAGCAACCACCTAGCAACACATTAGCAACTACCCTGAGTACCCTAGCAACCACATAATAACACCTTAGCAACCAGCCTGAGTACTAGAACCACCTAGCAACACCTTAGCAACCACCCCAGGTACCCTCAGCACCACCTAGCAACACCTTAGCAACCACCCTGGGAACTAGCGCCTAGGAACACCTTAGCCGCCCTAGAACCACCTCTGATACCCTGCACCATGCTGAGTACCTAGCAACCACATAGTAACACCTTACCAACCAGCCTGAGTACCCTAGCAACCCCAGCAAATACCCTAACGGAGCTCTGATACCTAGAACCAATTAGCAACACCTTAGCAACCAGCCTGGGTACTCAAACCACTATAGCAACACCTTGTTAACCGCCAGCAACACCTTAGCAACCACCCTGGGTACCCTAACAACCACATAAGTAACACTCTAAGCCACCCTGAGTACCCTAGCAACTGCCTAGCAACACCTTAGCAACTGCCCTATCAACCACCCTGGATACCCTAGCAACAACATAGCAACACCCTAGCAACCACCCGAGGTACCCTAGCAACCACCCTAAGTAACCTAGCAACCACACAGCAACACCATACCTGATAGATACCTGATACCATATCTGTTTTTCTAATAGACTATATTGCCTTCAAAACATTCAGACTTTAATCTTTCAAACTATTTTAAACTGAAAACTATTTTAAACTAAAAACAGTCAAATATAACTTAAAACTTTTAAAACTTTCTGGCTAGGCTTTTTCAAGCCAACTTAAAGTTTGTCTACGAACTTTACTATCTAGTTCTTCTTCTTCTTCTTCTTCTTCTTCTTCTTCTTCTGAGACCCTTTTTTAAAACGTATCTCCTCCTAGAGCTTTTAAGCTACAGCCACCAAACTCGGCCCAGACCTGTAGACTGGTCTGACTCGGGTTGCTATATCTTTTCAGACTGATCCGACTTACGGTTTTCGTAAACCGGACCGTCAAAACCACCAAAAAATCCCATAGACTTACATTGACGGAATGTTCAGATAAGCCAGCTCCAACTGTCAAAATTCAAATCTAAACTCCAAGAATCCTTTGAGACTAAATGAAGCTTCACTTCTATGTACTATTACTAATCCATTTAGACTCATTCAAACTCATCTAATATTTCTAATCTATTTAAGTCATGTTAGCAGTATGCTAGTAACATGCTAATCATGCTAGAATCATGCTAGTATCTTGCTAATCATGCTAGAATTATGCTAGTAACATGGTAATCATCCTAGAAACATACTAGTAACTTGATAACCATGATAGAATCATGCTAGTAACATGCTAATCATACTAGAAACATGATAACAACATGCTAATCATGCTAACAGCTTGCTAATCATACTAGAGTCAGGCTAGTAACATGCTTATCATATTAGAAACATGCTAGTAACATGCTAGTAACATGTTAAATATGCTAGCAACATGCTAATAACTTGCTAATCATGGTAACAATATGATAGTAACACCATAGCAATCACCCTGAGTACCCTAGCAACCACCTAGCAACACCTTAGCAACCACCCTGGGTACCCTAGCAACTGCCTAGCTACACCTTAGCAACCACCCCCGGGTACCCTAGCAACCACCTAGCAAC
>VONZ01002077.1:0-71183 GCA_012976165.1 Labeo catla | reverse complement strand
CACAAATTATTAAAAGGTTTTTTTTTTTTTTTCTGCTGAATGCCGTCAGTAGTGAGTGAAGCTCATTAAGAGGAGAAAACGGGTGAAGGCTGAAAGACCACAGAGACTCACTGGTGAACGCAGCACTTTACAACAACAGTTTATTCTAGATCAAGAACAACCTACACACATTGCTTCAGGATCCACGGCTCACTTTCACGTCCTTTAGATATGAACCACTGTCCTCTGTGTGCAAATTATGCCGTCAATGTGTCTTATTACACTCACTAAAAAAAAAAAATAGGTGGATGAATTTACTTTGAAACAATTTTTTTTTTTACTGAGTAACTGCTATTAAATTTCACAAATAGTTATGAAGAAACACCAAGTGTCGTTAAATGTAAAATATTTTGAAGTAGAAACACTGAAAAAAAAAATTATTTTCTTGTAAAACACACTATAATCTGTTTTATTCAGAATAAATGTTTTTTTTTTTAAGTAGTTTCCTGTTAAGTTAATCGTTTAAATTAACATGTTAGTTTAGTAAAATTAATAAAAAAAAAAAAAATTAAATTACTGTTCATGGTGCGGCACACTGAAAAACAGTGGTTAAATGGTTAACTAAGTAGCCATATTTAAAAAAAATTAAAAATATATTTAAAAAAAAATCTAAAAAAAAAAAAAAACCTACTTAAAGGAGAAGTCCACTTCCAGAACAACAATTTTCAAATTATTTACTCACCCTCTTGTCATCCAAGATGTTCATGTCTTTCTGTCTTCAGTAGTGAAGAAATTGTTTTTTGAGGAAAACATTTCAGGATTTTTCTTCATGGTGCCCCGAATGCAGGTTCAAAAGGCTCTAAACGATCCCAGCTGAGGAAGAAGGGTCTTATCTAGCAAAACGATGTCATTTTTTTCGAAAAAAAAAAAAAAATGGTATACTTTTTAAGCACAAAAGCTTGTGTAGCACAGGATCTGGGATGCGCGTTCACGATGCTACGAATTAGTGATGGGTCATTCTTGAACAATTCGTTCATTTTGAACGAATCTTTAATGTGACTCGGGAAGAACGAGTCGTCTCGGGGAGTGATTCGTTCAGTCGCGCATGCACAACATCCTATTAGGTTCTGTACTGGAATTAGTTCACCTGTTTCGAGTCTTCAGGTTTTTTCAAGTCGTTCGTTCATCTTATGGGGCTGTCACATGATGAACGAACGACTTAAACCCGAAAACATGTCAGATAAGAAGTGAGCTAAGGCTAATCATAGACTAAAGACCCGGGTAAACAATGAATCTTTTCTGTTTCTTATAGCATTATAGTTTTGTCTTGTTTGTAGTGTGATCAATGTTTGTGTAAGCAGCAGATGTGTTAGGGAAGTAACACGTAACATTTTAACTGTATTTTGCTAAAATGAACGAAATGATTCAAAAAAAGATTCGTTCATTTTAACGAACGAGACTCAAAGGTCCGAGTCGGTAAAATGATCAGAACTTCCCATCACTACTATGAATCACGTCTAAGTTCATCGTCTGTGTACTGTGGCGAAAAACTCCATCTTATTTTGTCCTACAACTTCAGAATCATCCGACGTTGTATCTTTTTGTTTGTAAACAGTGTTTGATTTACTTGCACTTTCTTAGTCTTTGCACGTTCGCTTTATAAACACTGGGTCTGTAGTTCCGCGTGACCTTTCGACATGTGCTTAAAAAGTTAACACATTTTTATTTTAAATGACCAATCGTTTCGCTAGATAAGACCCTTCTTTCTCGTCTGGGATTGTTTAGAGCCTTTGAAGCTGCATTTAAACTACATTTCGGAAGTTCAAAATCGGGGCACCAATGAAGTCCATTATATGAAGAAAAATCCTGAAATGTTTCCCTCAAAATGTTTCTTCACGACTAAAGACAGAAAGACATGAACATCTTGGATGACAAGGGGGTGAGTAAATTATCTGTGAATTGTTGTCCTGTCCTGTGACTTCTCCTTTAATAAAACTCCAGAAAACTGCCTTGTTTGTTTCACACCAGAATAACCGACTAAAACATACGATTAATGTAATATTCACAGGTTGAGCTCTGCGCTTTCTTAAAGTCAGTTCATGCCCTTCCAGGCTGCGAAATCTTCTAAAAAGAGCAGCGCATATCTGTCACAGTCTTGCGTTTACAGAGTCGATGGGAGCCCGACTGACTCCAGGAAGTGATGTGAGAGCTTCCACAGCTGGCTGCCTCTATTTGTGCCTTGGGTGTTGATGAGCGGCTGTTACCAGACGGTGCCCTCAGCCGAAAATCACCATTGCCAAAAAAGGAAGACATAATGTGTTTGTGTGAAGTAAGTCTTCATCCCGGCAACTTTAATGTGTTTTTAATGCGATTCAGACATTCTCGGAGCGTTTTTTTCTTTTTCCGAGCGGCTCATGAACTCTCGTGTATTTTGGAAGATAGGTGTATCTGAGTCGGTATTAGCCGGACCGGCTTTGTTAATGGAAATTTAATTCGACCCAAAGTGCCATTTGTCGGGTTTGTGTTGTTCTTTTTAGACAAATGAATGTAATAAGATCTTTCGAAAGAAAATGACTTCATTTGAATGGCTGTCGGCAACTAAATCGCAAGTTTAATACAGTAAATACAATTTTGAAATGGTCTACTGAAAATAATTAATATATATCCAAATGAAATAAATTATTATATATATATATATATATATATATATATATATATTCTACAGAATTGGTGCAAACTGCTGTCCCACAACCAAAAACACATTTAAAAAGCATGTATTCAAATCTTAGATGTTTACTAAGATCCTTCTATTATCTAACCCACAAAAATAATAAGCTTAATATATATAAAATCATCATTTATTGTATTCATTTGTGACCATTTTTGAACATGCACTGTACAAATTATTTTTGAAGATAATAAATAAAAAAAAAACTTTATAACTATAAAACTATGAAAACTTTACATTTTAAATTTCAATTGAGTTTAAGTACTAAAATAACAAACTAAAATGGAAATAAAAATTAAATAATAATAATAAATATAAATAAACAATAAAAATAATTATGTAAATGTAATGAAAATGCCTAAAACCCAGTAGTATTACTAAAACTTTAACATTTAATCAAGTTGATATAATAAAACTAAAAATAAATAATAAAAGCTAAGGACTAAGTAGCTTTTAAAGCGCTCCAATTGGATCGCGTATCGTGAATCATTTATTTCAGATCGGAACTTCAAATCGCGTATCGTGAATCATTTGATTTAGATCGGAACTTCACATATGACGAATCATTTGTTTCAGATCGGGACTTCAAATCACGTTTCGTGAATTATTTGATTTAGATCAGCACAGGTTCGTGAATCATTTTGCAAATTGAATGATTTAAATAAAATGATTCACTCCTAGTCCTGATCTGAAATGATGGTTCATGAATCATTATTCAGATCGGAACTTTGTAGCGGGTTTGCAAATCTTTTGCTTTAGATCGGATCTTTGTAGCGTGTATCGTGAATCATTTGATTCAGATCGGAACTTTGTGTATGACGAATCATTTGTTTCAGATCAGGACTTCAAGTCTTGCATCCTGAATCATTTGATTTAGATCGGCACAGGTTCGTGAATCATTTCGCAGAATTATTCAGTCTTTTAAAGCGCTCCAATTGGTTCGCGTATTGCAAATCATTTATTTCAGATCGGAACTTCAAATCGCGTATCGTGAATCATTTGATTTAGATCAACAGAGGTTTGTGAATCTTTTGCTTTAGATCGGATCTTTGGAGCGTAAATCGGCACGGGTTCGTAATAATTTCGCAAATTGAATGATTCAAATAAAATGATTCACATAATCCTCATATTTGAGAGAAATAAACAAAATATTAGAACAGTTATGCAATTTTTTTGGTATTTAATTTTTTAGTAGTGTTTTAGTATGCAAGTTAAAATTCTGTAATGTGATGTGGTCGCTACCAAAGCTTTACTGTCACTACCTGCCATAATCACAGATTACGTGAATCAATGTCAGATACAAAGAGTTTCGTTGTTACGACCTACCCCACATACTGGGGTGAGTTGTAACAGGCTGGGGATAGATGTAACAGCGTGAAGTAATTTGATAAATAAGACCCACACTTCCTTGATTGAAGAACAAAAAAACAATCAGTTTTGAATAAAGTGAACCATTTAAAGTGACAAAAACATTATATTGTATTCCTTTTAGGACTTCAAATTTGGCACAAAAACAATTGCTGTGTATGTGTACTGTATTCAGTCACTAGCTGTGTTGCCATCTACTTATTTTATGTGAATTTTGGAATATCACATAAAAAATGCTGTATGGAAATGTCAAGATGTGCATACATTCTAAACATGTTCACAAAAAACGTATGTGCTCATTTGAGGTGGCTAGTGTTTATATCCAATAAGATGATATGTGCATAAACTTTTATAGAAACACATTTTACATAAATCCCTTCATGTGCAACAAAAACCTAACGTGACTTTACCTCGATAGAGGATGTGATATGGATAACTGGACTCATTGGAATCATCATAAGGAGTTGGTTGTAACATTTTTAATGAACTGTTACAAATATCCCCACCCCAAACAGCCATAAGATTTTAGCATGTGGGTTTTAAGTTAGCATGAATGCAATGTATCAAATTAAACTAGAGAAACAGCTACTTTAGGTTATATGAGTCAAATAATTGTATGTACAACACAATGATTGCTAGGCAAAAAATAATCTTAATGAAAAAAAAATGTCTTTCCTGAAAATCAGTTTTTTGGACATAAAATCTTTAACGTTGCTCACATTCATATGTCATTTCTCCTGTAACATTAAAATGTTAATGGAGTGTATGATATTGACGACATCACCACAGCTCATTTCTGACTTGTCAAACTGACGGTGTTACAACTAACCCCGTGTTACAACACTCCCTGGTCTCCCCTACTGAATTATTAGTAATTATTAGTAAGATGTTACAATAGGGTTTGGTTCTTCAGTGTATATTCAAACTAATGAATCGTTAAGTTTGAAATCACTATGATCAACTTTTCACCTTTTACAAAGAAAAATCAGATTCAAAATACAACAAATCTCATAAATTACACTTGAAATATTGATTTACCTCTGAAACGATTGTAATAAAATTGCAAAAAGATGTATTTACAATGTAGATG
Source organism: Labeo catla (assembly GCA_012976165.1). Classification (NCBI taxonomy): domain Eukaryota; kingdom Metazoa; phylum Chordata; class Actinopteri; order Cypriniformes; family Cyprinidae; genus Labeo; species Labeo catla. The sequence continues at coordinate 66,018 of VONZ01002077.1, read as the reverse complement.
TAAGCAAAATCTTAATAGGTCAATATAACCCTTCTATTTAAATTATTATTATCATTTCGGTAGTGACAAATTTGGAGAGAGGACAAATTTCTCAAGACTTTCTGAAAATACAATATGAGAATTAACTGTACAATTACTAGAAATGTGTACCTTTCTTTATTATTAATTGTATATTTATACAATTTGCATGCACACATTTTTTGGAAAAATACTTTTATTTTTTTTTAAATATATATGTATATATATATATATATATATATATTATTACAATTCAAAATAAGTGTTTTCTATGTGAATATATTTTAAAATGTAATTTATTCCTGTGATCAAAGCTGAATTTTCAGCATCATTACTACTCATTACAGTCTTTAGTGTCACATGATTCTTCAGAAATCATTCTAATATGCTGATTTGCTGCTCAGAAACATTTCTTATTGTCATCAGTGCTAAAAACAGTTGTGCTGCTTCCTATTTTTTTTACCTTTTTTCCAAGATGTTTTGATGAATAGAAAGTTCAAAAGAACAGCATTTGGTTAAAACAGAAATTTTTCATAACATAAATGTCTTTACTGTCACTTTTATTCAAATTTAATGCATACTTGCTTTAAAAAAAAACATACTGAGTCCAAACTTTTGCACAATAGTGGATGTACACTAAAATTATTTACAATAATAGTTTTTAATCATTTATGTCTTCATGGTTGAGAGCAAGGCAGCTAGTGGTTTTGGAACAGAACTTTTGTCTTGATTTATAAATGCCGTACAGTGCTGTATGTGTGAGGAGGACAGAAGGCTGCTGGCTTCATTGAACATTGTTGGCAGATGATCCAGCAGCTTTTGCTGTGAGAAGGAGACTTGACAGGAAAGTGATTTGGCTCTCCGGCCAAGTTTAAACAAGGTCTAGTTGGCACCTGGACACGGTGCTGTTTGATTGGAACAGAGAGTGCTCTGTGTGGACATCTACTTCTGAAGACTTGAACTTTTAAAAACCATTTTGTTACACAGTTCAGAGACAATAATGTATTAGATGCTGTCCACATGTATATTTTACAATCGAATGCTGTTTTAGCTCCTTATTTGGATTTTTGGGTCATCAAGTGCGCACACAAATAAAAGCTTTGCAAAAGATAAATCAAAACTAAATTTTGTACTACTTTCAGACTGCTTGATGTCATCTATGAAAATCAGGGTTTCTACAAGGTGCTTAAAGTACTGCTTAGAGCCATTCATTTTCAGTTTCAACATCGCTTGTAACGTTTTTAAAGGGGTCATTGGATGCTAAGTTCACTTTTTCATGTTGTTTGAACATTAATGTGTGTTGTCAGTGTATGTACAAATCTACCCTGTAATGATAAAAATCCATGCAGTGGTTTTTAATTAATCTGTAAAAATAATATCCCCTTTTTCAAATCGAGCCGTTCTCAGATGCCTGTCGTTGTGGCGTCACACCCACAGAGGCCGCTCCCATGATAGTTTATTGACATGAGCGTCTTACCTCAGATCAGCTGTAACAGTACAGTAACTTTCCATGTTTCGATGCTGAAGCAGGGATGTAAGTTAGACAAGAATATCTCAGATTGAGTGATTGAGGTGTTGTGCTGCTGGATGTAATAATGAACATAGTGGTCGTCATTTACTCCCGACATCTGAGCAGCTGAAAATGCAGTAGATTAAGTTTGTTTGTGAAGGGAATGCAGCTCCCGATCTACATATATCCGTCTATGTTTGCGCAAATCATTCGTGCTCTAGCTTCACTTACAGCAGAAGTGAGTATAAGGTTTTTTTATGAATCTTTGCGATCGCCTTTCCTTATAACTTGGTAGTTAGGAAGTTTAGCGGCTAAATGCGGCTAAAGTAAACAAGATCGTCACTCCACAGAGAGAAGAGAGGGGTGGGGTGAGTAGACCTCATTTGCATTTAAAGGAACAACCCCTTAGAATGAGATGATTTTTGCAGAGCTGATTTTGGCAAGGTAAAAATGGTGTTGTTTTACAAAACCATTGAGAATTTTTAATCAAAGTACATTATAGACTTTTCATTAAGACCCTAAAGAATCATATCAACTTGTGGAAGATGGGCATCCGATGACCCCTTTAAAAAAGCACATAGTGATGGCTGAATTGAGCTTTTTGAAACTCAGAATCAGTTAAACCATTGCTTCGCAAAATGATTCGCTCTTTCGAAGCGCTCCAGTCGGAAGTTTGCGTATGGCGAATCATTTATTTCAGATCGGAACTTCAAATCGCATATCGCGGATCATTTGATTTAGATCGGAACGGGTTCATTAATTATTTTCGCAAATTAAATGATTCAAATCAAATGATTTGTGATTCGCGAATCATTATTCAGACCACAACTTCAGAGCGGGTTTGTAAATCTTTTGTTTCATAGCGGGATTTTGAAGCGATTTCGTGAATCTTTTGCTTTAGATCGGATCTTTGTAGCGTGGATCATGAATCATTTGATTCAGATCGGGACTTTGGTGCAGTTTCGCAAATGTTTTTTCATATCAGGATTTCAGAGCGATTTTGTAGTAATACTTTGCATGTGCTTCACTTTATTTTTGCCATTTTTTTTTATTAGTATATTTTTATTTATCTGTTTCCGTTGTTTGTTTGTTTTTTTTAGAATTTGAAATAAAAGACATAAGTGTGATCTCTGATGGAAGTCCTTGAAAATCAAAAAAAGTAGTGCTTGAAAACTCCTTGAAAGTCCTGGAATTTAATTTTACAGTGTCTGTGCAAACCCTGGAAAATGTCATCAACCTTTGTTTCTTCATCAGATTTGGAGAAATGTAGCATTCCATCTCTTGCTCATCAATGGATCTAAATGGGTGCCGTCAGAATGAAAGTCCAAATAGCTGATTTAAACATCACAATAATCCACAAGTAATCCACACCACTCCAGTCCATCAATTAACATCTTGTGAATAGAAAAGATGCATGTTTGTATGGATTATGAGCTAAAATATGAGTCCATAATCCATAATAACACTTCCTTCAGTGAAAAATTAATCTCATCCAAATCTGGAGTGAAATCTGCACAGATCAAGCACCTTTTACAAGCAGTAAAACAGCTCTAAACAAATATGTGGGTGGATTTTTAACGTCAGAGACAACAGGAAATAGACTTTTTATTATTATGGATTATGGACTTTAAAAACATCTTAATGATGGATTTGTTTTTTACAAACACACAGCTTTTGGCTTCTTAAGACGTTAACTGATGGACTGGAGTGGTGCAGGTTACTTGTGTATTATTGTGATGTTTTTATCAGCTGTTTGGACTCTCATTCTGACGGCACCCATTCACATCCATTGATGAACTAGAGATGGAATGCTACGTTTCTTTAAATCTGATGATGAAACAAACTCATCTACATCGTATATTGCCAGAAGGTGAGTAATTCACAGCAAATTTTTGGGGCGAACTACGCCTTTAAAACAAAGCTAGTGAGTCTTTTTTCCATCTGTGGTCAGAGGCTCGTGGTCATTATGGCAGCGACTGCAGTGTCTTTTCTCCCAGGAGCTTCTCTCTGTACAGCAAGGTCACGGAATGCACAGCGAGAACAGCGATAGATGCACGAGGAGAAAAAGAGACGGAGAACTGCTCTAAAGGGCAACTGGGAACTCAATGGACCCGCCAAAGGCCAGGAGAGAAGGAAACAGAGCGAACGAAGCCAAGAATGGAGGAGAGAACGGCCTACCGGGGGTCGCATTCAGCCGGAGCAGCGGGGCGGTGAACGGATGGGCGCCTGTCGAGATGGAGGGGCTGTCGATTAGATTTCTCACAGCTCAGGTAATGAAAGACTCACAGCACCCATGCAACGAGGTATCCCATCATTCCCTCTGCCAATTCTATGTTTAATGCATACCGGCAGGTTTAAGCAGTGAGGCTTCTCCCGTCTTTCGCCGAGGAAACTCACGCAAACGAAACCCCTGATGTGAGTGGAAATCTGCAAATTTACTGGGACTGAAGAAAACTTTGGTTGGTGTTCTGTGTTTGCAGGGGAACTTTTAAGGAGTTAGAGGTCAGAGATTTTGAAGATATAGTTTATGAAAAATCATTTTGTTAATCTGAAGCATATAAACTTTCAAACAAGGCTTTATAAAGCAAACAATTGTGCTTTTCCAGTTAAAGATTACAGAATTTCATTAAATTTCAGCTTGTTTTAAATTAAGATTAATTCAAAATTAAATGTAGCTACTTTCAATTCAGGAACAGAACTGAATTTTTATGTTCTAATTAATTTTATTTTTTTCACTCTATTTTAAGTTTTCTAACTCAAAGTTCAGCAACTAATAGAAATTGAAAAGACTTTCTTCAATATAATAACATCACATACAATAAACTAATCAGATAATACAATGTTTTCATAAATAATTCATTTCATAAATATATTTTGAATATGTATTTTGTCACTGCACCTGTAGATTTTTTTTTTTGTAATTTTTCTAGTTAAAATTTCTAGTTAAAATGACTAGTTACATTAATTATTAATGAATGAATGAATGTATTTATTTATTGTTAGAGTTTTCTTTTTTAAATTAAAATTCAGGAAGTTATTTGAAATTTAAAAAGCTTTTTTTTTATTCATTTCTGAAAGTCATAATATGCAACAATTTTTTAAAAAATATTTAAATATTTTTTATTCACATTTAAAAACATTTAATGTTGACAAATTTCGTTGTCTAGTTTAAAAAAAAAATATGGTTGCGTAAATTGTAATGTAACTTCCTAAACACAACTTCAACTTCAACTTCAAACAAGACTTTTCTATGCTTAATTAAAAAATTGAAATTAAACTAAAAATTAAAGTAAAAAAAAAAAAAAATAAATATAAAAAATATTATTATAATAAAAATAATTTAATTTAATTAAATGTAATTAAATAATTATAATTATAATAATTAAATCTATAAATGAATGTCATAAAATTGTATGTAATGAACTGTTTTACAAGTAACTTTTTCATGGTTTAAAGGATTTGTTTTCTTTTTTTTAATATATTTTAATTTAATTTTATAAACTTTAAAAAACATTTAATGTTGACAAACTTCGTTTTATAGTTAAAAAATATAGTTACATGAATTTTAATTAAACTTCCTGACATTCAAACAAGACTTTTCTACCCTTAATTAAAAAATTTAAATGTAAAAATGAAAAAATAAAAGTAAATAAAAAAAATTATTAAATTATAATAAAATAAATATTAAAAAATGTTATTATAATAAAAATAATTTAAGTAAAATTTAATTGAACAATTATATGAAAAATAATTAAATATATAATTTTATGGTTTAAAGGATTTTTTTCTTACTAAAAATTAGTCAAAAATAATTAGGATTAGGATTATTAATGTTTGTCACAGTCATTTTGGGGATTTCCTTATATGCAAAATATTCATGCGATATTGCCTTACAAGTTGGCTTCTTAGAAGGCAGACTAACGTTAAATAAAGAAAAATTAAAAAAGCATGCTGCTAGCAACCCGAAGGTCATGGTTTCGATTCCCAGTGAGCACATGAGCTGATTCAAATCCGTTCTGCATCCACGAAAGTGTCGCTCAATGAGGTTTTGAGTGAAATCGAACCCGGCTGGATGTGTTACACGTGAGCTGTTCCTCTCATAAGGTTCTGTAGGGTTTGCTCGGGGACCCGCTAAAGCGTACAGGAACGCAGCCGAGGGTTAAAGGTCATTTGCGACGAGAGCTTTGCAGATCCTCCGGAGAAAGCCGCCCTGTCTGAAGGGGTCGACGGCGGGTACCCTAATGACAGAGGTGATGATTAATATTCATGCCCATGACCCGCTTAATTGACGAAGCCTGGAGATCTGTGATTCTGGCCTGACTGACGGTCAACCTCTCATAGAGAATTAATAATGAAAAACGACAGCCCAGTGTTTTTGGGCACAGGTAGGAAATGAGCTGCTGTTAATTAGGCCTCTGAGCTCCTCCAAGTCTGTAATGAGCTTTCTGAGCACGCCAGCTCTCTTCCCAGCATGCATCTGGGTCGCTTATTCACTTAGTTTCGAAACCTAGTCGGCTGCCTCGCTGTCTAAATTCTAAGGCGACGTCCTAAATATCCCAAAATGAGGACGTGATTAGTAATGCTATCTATGTAAACAACTCACCCTCCTCATTTACAACAAGAGATGACATTTTAATCATGTTTCTTAGCTAAAAACTTTACTCTAAACAACTGTGTATGCTGTAAAAAATGATTTTTTTTTAAATTGCAAATAAAACAGAGTATTGGATGTTCACAAGCAAATACAGTTTCTGTTAAGTCCTGTTTTTTTTGTCATTATTTGTGAAGTTTACTAGCAATTTCTAGTATTGCACTGCAAAAACTGCTTTTTGTGTTTTTATTAAGTCTATAAACAGTTTTCTTTTAAAACTTGTTTTTCCAGAAAAAAAATTCTAAATATCACAAAATAATAATAATTTGTTAAAGAACCAATACAGCATAAGATATTACAATGTGTTTTCATAAATTGCATTTTGAATATGTATTTTGTCTTACTCCACCTGCAGATTTTTCACTTTCACAAACGAGACAAAATGTATTAAAGATACAATTTATGTAAAATTATTTTGAAATATTTTGAAACCTTCCAACTTTAAGGCCTTTTAAGCTTTTTAAACTTTCAAACAAGGATTTGTAAAGTCAACATTTATATTTGACAGGGTTTTTTTTTTTTTTTTTTTAAGTTTTTAACCTCAATTAAAATTCAGGAACTTTTTTTTTTTAATTCTGAAAGTTATAATATTATATGCAATAGATTGATACCATGGTATATTTCATAACTTTTGTTTTAAATACACTACCAGTCAATAGTAACACTAAGAAGACACTCTTCTGTTCACCAAGCCTGCATTTATTTGAGCCAAAGTACAGCAAAATACAATGAAATGTTGAAATATTTTTACTATTTAAAATAACTGTTTTCTATTTGAATATATTTTAAAATGTAATTTATTCCTGTGATCAAAGCTGAATTTTTAGCATCATTACTCCAGTCACATGATCCTTCAGAAATCATTCTAATATTCTGATTTGCTGCTCAAAAACTATTTATTATTATTATTATTATGTTGAAAACAGCCGAGTAGATTTTTTCATGTTTCTTTGATGAATAGAAAGTTCAGAAGGACAACATTTATCTGAAATGAAGATCTTTTCTAACATTATAAATGCCTTTTATCATCACTTTTGATCAATTTAAAGCATCATTGCTAAATAAAAGTAAAAGTATTAATTTCTATAATTTATACTGACACCAAGCTTTTGAATAGTGTAGTGCATAATGTTACAAAAGTTTTTTATTTCGGATAAATGCTGATCTTTGGATCAAATAAATAATGTACTGACTAATGAAAAAATGTACTCAACTGTTTTAAATATTGATAATAATTAAAAATAATAAACGTGCTTCTTGAACAGCAAATCAGCATATTAGAATGATTTCTGAAGGATCATGTGACACTGAAGACTGGAGTAATGATGCTGAAAATGCAGATTTGATCAAAGGAATAAATTACATTTTACAATATATTCAAATAGAAAGCAGTTATTTTAAGTAGTAAAAATATTTCAGATTTTTACTGTTTTTGCTGTACTTTTTATACAAATAAATGCAGGCTTTGTGAACAGTTTAAACCTGTTCAAAAACTTTTGACTGGAAGTGTATTTGTTTTAATGCACCTGTATATGAAAAAAACATTTTGAAAGTTTGACATCTATAATTTGTTCAAACTTTAAAGCCTTTTAAGCTTTCTTAACTTTCATACAAAGTTTATATATATATATATATATAGTTAAACTTTAAGATATTTTAGGCTTTTTCAAAGTCAACTTTGTTTGTAAAGTCAACGTTGAAAGTGACCCTTTTTTCTAGTTAAAATTATTATTACATTATTCCTTACGCTGAAATTTGAGTTTGCAACCTCAGCTAAAGTTTAAAAAGGCTTTACAAGTACAATACTGGGATTGCCTCATATGCAAAAGACTTGTGTGACACTACCCTAAAATTTGTCTTAGAAAACGGCATGATGTTGTTGAAACAGCCTCAGTGTTCAGGTCTGTAATATCCTAAAAAAAAGCAATAAAGCATGATGCTAGCAACTCCATCCTCCTGGGTTCGATTCAACGTGAAAATAAGCCTATGGGCGGGACTTCTGGTTCATTAGCCGCTATAGTAAAATAATGAGAAGAATAACAACATGCCGTAAACAGTAAAACCAGTGTGTTCATAATTAAAATAGCATGGGAAGACACACCAATTTGCAGTATCATGCAGCAAAATGAGCTGTTTTGTACAGCTAAAAATAGCTGGATGCAGATGAAACCGGAAGCCAGACCCATAAAATTACCCGCTCGTACAGGAGAAAATAAGGTGGATGGAATACATGAACTAATCATATGTGAAACCTGAATGCAGTGTACACTTTGGATAAAAGCATCAGCTAAATGCATAAAGTAGATGTTAAATGCTTTCTATGTAGGTCACTCAACACCGTCTATTGACTCAATCTGTTTTTTTTCTCAGCTAAACTTTGTAAACTGACAAAAACAGAGTCACATCAGTATGAGTTATCCGGACCTGACACTTAGATTTCAATAAAACCCCTACAGACCGGTTTTGAATATCACGCTCGCTTTGTGCACGCATCCCGGCCAGCGTTGCACACCTTAAAAAATGTAGCGAGACTCATTTCAGTGAATTGAGACGCCAACGCAGGGCATTACGGGACGCCACGTGGCCTCGGAGCATGATGCAAACTGCCTGTAATGAAAGCAATGATGCTCTCGCAGCTTGTATCCCGTCAGGGCGTTCAGGTCCCCTGTAAGGCATGCCAGACCAGAGGCAAATGTTTTAAACGTGTCCCATTTCTTGCCGCATGCATTTATGTATGAGCGCAAGCCATAAACCTCTGTACGGAGCCAGTGACACGGAACGGCACGCGTGTAGCACGCTTTACGACGTTCGGCGGGAAGACGATGTCTGTGACTCGCCGTGGCCTCTGTGATGGAGGGAGACATTAAAACAAAACACATGCGATTGCATGCTACAGTACGAGCAGCCTCAGGTTCAGCACTGCGCTGATTGAAGTGCTTGTCAATTACAGGTCAAACTGTGTGTTTTTAGCTGAGTGTGTAAACAGAGTAAATAGCGAATGGATGCCAGGCTTCTTTGTTTACTGGCAGTTAGCTGTAGGAATCCTTCAGTCTGCATGCGTGTAATTCTCTAATTATTTGTGCAAGTTGCTAGAAATTTCTGGGTGAAAATTTAAAGGAAATCCCGTACCAGATCCCAGCCTCCAGTTTAGTGTTTATTTGCTAATCTTCTTATTTGTTGTATTGCAAAATATTTGTTGTATTGTCTTTTTATCAATAGGTCTACACAAAAAAATGGTGCAAAAACAATTTTCACTCAGAACTTGCTGGTAAATTTTACAAATAATTAGGCAACAGAGAAACAGGAAGTAACGATTCAGATTAAAAGTGAAATTTTGAGGTAGAAAACTGAACATTTTAATTAATTAATTAATTGATTTATTTCTAACAGTGAAACAGGTGCGTTTTGACTTGTTTTCTAGGGTAAAAATATTTTTGCCATTCAGTGTTTTATGATTATTATTTTTTTTACATGTCAATTTTTTTTTTTGTACATATAAATGGCTAAGAAAAAAACATATATATATATATATATATATATATATATATATATATATTTAATATAACTATGCAAAATATATATTAGTATATTTTTGGCCTTTAAAATATATTGGTAAAATAACTTTTTGACAATTTTTATTTACAAAATAAATATATGAGGACAAAAGGAAAATGATGTACTGTAACTCCAAAATGTTAGTATTTTAGTTTCTTTTTTATGTAATGTAAAGTAAGATATTTTTTAAATGTTTGCTTTAACAGCATTATTCACGTCAGAAGAGTTTAGGGGCTCTTTATTTATTTATTTATTTATTTATTTATTTTACAGTGAAATAGGTGCTTTTTGATTTGTATTCCAGGGTAAAAATATGTTTTAAAAATCCTTAAAATGAGATGAATGACAGCACGGCATACTATGATGTATTTCCATAAACTGTATTTGGAATATTAACTTTTCCTTTTTTTTTTTTTTTTTTTTTTTTTTTTTTTTTCACATCTCAAAACATATTACAAATATTTTTTAGTATTTTATTGTATTTAAAAATGGCTGGAAAATCTTATATATATATATATATATATATATATAGAGAGAGAGAGAGAGAGAGAGAGACACACACACATCATAAACTAGTTTTATACTTGCAAACAAGACCGTTTAAGCTCTTTTTTTGTAACTTTATTTAAAGTTGCAAATTTTTGCTTTTCTAGTTAAACTTGAATTGCATTTCTTTACATTTCAGTTCATTTTAATTTTGCTTCCTGACATGTCATTTTGAGCTTTCTACCTTAATTAAAATAGAAAAAAACTGAAGTGAAATTTAAAACGGCTTCTCAAATTTATTTTGAATGTCATAATATCTTATGCAATAAACTGCTTCACAAGTACATTTTTCATTTTCAAAGGATTATATTTTAACTGGGAAATTAGAAATACAGGTCAAACGGTGCGTTTTAGCCGAGTGTGTGAAGGCCAGCATCAGAGTAAACATCGAGCGCAGCCTCTTTGTTTGTTTACTGGCAGCTCACCGCAGGAATCCTTCAGTCTGCAGACGTGTAATTTAGATTTAATGTATTGGCCAGAGACCAAAGACTGCAGGTAATGACTTACGCAGGCAAGTTGCTGTGTTAGTTACTCCAAAAGAGTGACACAAGGAGATGTGAGCTGTAAACACTTCTCACAGACGCATTTTAAAGCATCACTGAGTCTCTCATCGTGTGAAGGATGTTGTTAAAGGTCGACAGCATGATTATACTGCCTTCTCATGCCTTGTTTTGTTGACTATAGTGGGTTTACCTGTTGATAAATGTCCTAATGGAACTTGTAGACTATACACAACTGGCCAGCATTTTAAAATATGATCACAGATGGAATGTACACTGTAGCCGATTTTGGTAGTTCTAACAGGATTTTACTGCAATAGAGTGTTTTCACGGCACATCATCAATCGGCCATATTGATGGCACTGGTGCTCCAGAAAGAAAAAAAACATGCATTAAGAGTCGGGGGTGAAAACTTTTGGAATCTGCAGATCAGGGTAAATTTAACGTATTTTGTCTTCTGGGAAACATGCAAGTGTCTTCTGTAGCTTCGGAAGGGCAGTACTAAATGAAAAAAATACAATATATATTTAGTGAAAATCTTCATTCTGTTCAAAAGTTTTCACCCCCAGCTCTTAATGCATGGGTTTTCCTTCTGGAGCATCAGTCATTGCTGAAAAGGGTTCAAATACACAAAAATGTTGAAAAACCAAAGAATTTGTGGGACCTGAAGGATTTTTCTGAAGAACAGCAGGCAGTTTAACTGTTCAGGACAAACAAGGGACTCATGAACAACTATCACTAAACAAAAAAACACAGCTGTGGATCATTCAGGTAACAACAGTATTAAGAATCAAGTGTATGTAAACTTTTGAAAGGGGTCATTTTTTAAAATTCAACTATTATTTTCTCTTGTGGACTATATGTAAACATCTTTTATGTCTTATTCAGCTCAGTACTAAATAAAAAATAACATGCATTTTGTATGATCTCTCTTATTTTGGTAAAATAATTAACATTTTGCAGATTCTGCAAGGTGTATGTAAACTTTTGACTTCAACTGTATCTTGTCACTACTGTAATTCATGTCTACTGTAAATGAGAAACTGAGCAATGGCAAGGGAGATTAAGTTTATGTATGTATGTACTGTGGAAGTGTAAGAAGAAAAGAGAAATCATGTACTTTGTACAAAAAGGTTATTTATTTATTTATTAGGGTAGAGTAGGGGAAAACGCCCCATGGGGTAAAACACCCCCCTACTGTTTTTTCCCAAAATAACCAGAAGATGAAATCAAGATACATTTTTATTGTATCTATGGACAATGTTGACAAGAGTGATGTAGATGTTTTCACCATGAAGCTTACACTGGTGATGTACCGGATAGAAAACGGATTTCGCAGTAAATGATCTCATTTTTAGCAGGAAGAAAAAAAAGTGTTTTAAAACTTGTTGTTTTGTAGAACATCACAGTTATATATAATATGAGAACAGTAGGCCCTGTAGATAGGGACTATGTGTTATTTAATAAAAATATAATTATATTTTCACAATGACATAATTTTTTTCTCAAACATAGTCAGTGGGGTAAAATGGGCAATTGCTGTAGTTACTCTGTTCTGAACATCAAATCCTTTGTTTTTCCATCAAATGAATTCTAACTAGTTGGTTAAATAAAAATATTTGGATTTTATATTGAAAAAATACCTCAGGTTAGCATCAGGTAGCTAGTTAGGTAGCCAGTTAGCATCAGCTAACACAATGTTTCAAGTAGGCTATTATAATTTTGTAATTCATAATTATTGATTATATTATTTTTCATTTTAAGCTAAAACTACCTGTACTCTGATTTTGATGTAAATGTTTAAAGCAAATAGCTTTGTTAGACTGGGGGGCATTTTACCCCACTCATGAGGGCGTTGCGCCCCATAGGTACAAATTTCATTTTTCTTAAAAATCTAATAACATGAAAGCTTTTTTCATAGTTTTTTCAAAGACATTTTTCATAGTTTGTTTATAATTTATGTCTTTGTCACTAAAACTATGATAACTTTTCTGAACATATTTTACTTTTGCTTCACAAAAAAAACAAAAAAAAAAACACAGTTCTTAAGGGGGGGGGGCGTTTTCCCCCACTCTACCCTATTTTTATTTTTATTTTTTATTTAAAAGTGAGATATTTTCAAATGTTTTAGTTTGTAATTAACAGCACCTGTTTTTCTTTCTGTTTTGGGCCTTTTTTCTGTCTATCCGTCGGATTGCAGTCATAACAGTGGTAACAACAACTGATAACGCTACTTAGCTTAAATCGCAACGTAACGTTTATATGAGCCGCTGTCTCTTTAAATTTTAACGTACTTTAGCTAATCTGGTGGAGTCGTTGGTAATTTAGCATTAACAGCGAAGTAAATGTGGAATTGTTGAAAGACAATGTATCTATGAAAGAAGTGTTTCATTTTGTCAAAGCAAATATCTTTTTACGCAAAATCCACGCAATTCAAAAATATTATACATTTTTTGCTTTCTTCAGGAATGTCAGGAAACAATCGAGCTGAGTAAGTAAAGTAGTAGTTCTGACAGTGTCGTGTAAACATGGCTGAAGATGCGAAAAGAGGAACAGATGAACCAAATGAATTGAGTCATTTACGCTGGAACCGCTCCGAATGATTCAAACTCGTGACTTTGCTCGTTCATTTCAAGCGATTCACTAGCAAAAACCAGATCAAATTAAAAGATTTAATGATTTTCAATTTCAACATCGCTTGTAACAATTTTAAAAAACACGTAGTGATGGGTGAAACGGAGCTTTTTTTTCGAAACTCCGAATCAGTTAAACCTCTTTCGAAGCGCTCCAATCGTATCGCGTATCGTGAATCATTTGGTTTAAAACGGAACTTCGCGTATGGCGAATCACTTGTTTCAGATCTGGACTTCAAATCGCGAATCATTTGATTTAGATCGGAACGGGTTCGTGAATCATTTCGCGTATTGAATGATTCAAATCAAATGATTCGCGATTCGCGCTCCGAGTCCTGATCTTATGGTTCGTGAATCATTATTCAGATCGGAACTTCAGAGCGGGTTCGCGAATCTTTTGTTTTTAATCGGATCTTCGTAGCACGGATCGCGAATCATTTGATTCAGACCAGGACTTCGGTGCGGGTTCGCAAATCTTTTTTTTTCTCTCCTAAACAGTAGAAAACATAAAACCATTAAGGCGGTACAGTTATATAAAAACAAAACAAAGAAAAAAGTATACACAAATACAAATCCCTTCAGAAAATTAACCGTGGTTTTACTATAGTCAAAGTTTTTTGTTTTTTTTTATCTGTTTTAAAACTAAGTTTTATTTTCAAGTTTGTGGTCTTGTGGTCATGTCGTCTACAACGTCAGAGGTGTATTTTAGTCTTTAGACAGTCCAAAACCCTTCTAATTATATATATATATATATATATATATGTGGGTGTATTTTGATGTGAGAAAACAACAGGGAATGGACGTTATTACTGGAGGAAGCATATTATGGATTATGGACTTTATTTTAGCCGGAAGCAACAGTTAAAGTTAAAAATGTCTTAATGATGGATTTGTCTTTTACAAACATGCAGCTTTTGGCCTTATTAATATTAATGTTAATTAATATTAATATTTATTGATGGACTGGAGTGGTGTGGATTACTTGTTGATTATTGTGATGTTTTTATCAGCTGTTTGGACTCTCATTCTGACGGCACCCATTTAGATCCATTGTTGACCAAGCTACATTTCTCCAAATCTGATGAAGAAACAAAGTCATCTACATCTTGGATGGTCTGAGGGTGAGTAAATATTCAGCAAATTTCATTTTTAGGTGAATTATTTCTTTATTAAAATATTGCATCTGTAGCTTAGCACTTTTTGTGTTTCTCCTACTGTACGTAAAGTGTTTTTAAAATCCATTTGAAACTAACTTTTGGGAGTTTGTGTGTTTGATATTAAACCGTCAAGGCATCTGACATCTGTGTCACACTCTCACCTGTTTTGTACCCGTTTCTGTTGGTAATTTGCAGTCACATTCATTTGCAAGAACTAAAACTGTTGGCTAAGCAACACCGAAGTAATGTTGACAATAGCGCTCTTTTTATAACAGCAGGTGAGGAGAGCGAGAATCCAGAGAGAGTGACAGAAAGCCAAGACGCTGAGCGATGCAGAAGACGAGAGGAGGGAGTCGATGGCGTCTCAGCGATGAGTTTCTTCCTCCCATATTGCCCAGCCCACAGGTATCATTACAGGCTTCATGAAGATAATATTCCTAACACTCAATACCCCATGCCAGAAAAAGCCCCTCATGCAAAATCCATTATCCAGACATCTTAGATAATGGGATTCCACTTCCCCTGCTCGGCTTGCAGCCCTGCAGAGTGGCCGTAATAGACTTATAATCAGTTTTTATCATTATTTCTCCCAGCGCTCCAACGTCTCTGCTGCACTACGCCGCGATGATCTGCTCTCGGCTCGAGACGCGTCGCTATTCCAGACCAATGGGCGGTGGGGTCGGAAGTAGGTGGAAAGCAGCGGACCGAAGGCCAAGTGGTAAAGCCGAACACGTGTTACCATCTGCTGCGGAGAGCAGAGGTTGAGCAGAGGCCCGGTCGGGGCCAGGAGTCTGTCATACTCGCTGTGTGTCAGATGGAGAGAGACGGAGCGTTCAGGACGGCCACAGACAGCCTGACCACTCGCCAACATCTGGAGCGCATCCCAACAGGGTGAGAGACACAGACGTTAAGCACCAGTACAGACTTCAGTGCTGCAGACACACTGGGTGTTTCTACTGCTGAATGCGCTTTATTTGTGGGCTTCACAAACCATTTTTATAGTAATAATGATAGTAATAAAAATAATGCTGATAAATACTTTGACAGTATAGTAGTAATAAATAATATATTTGATTTGTTTAATATTTTATCATTTAAATAATAAAATAAAAATATGTTGATGAGGATTATTCATTTAAATTTTATTACAGTACGATAATTAATATTTATTGATGTTTAATTTTTAGAATTTTCAAACATTTTTTGATGTGGATGATGATTATCATTATTATTATATATTATTTTTGTTTATTTTATAGTACAATAATAAAAGTAGTAAATTTATTGATGTAATGTTATAATTTAAACAAATGATGTTGAGGATTAGTATTATTAATACTGACAGTAATACTTTTTCATTTTACAGTAGAATAATAAATAGTAGTATATTTATTGATTTGCTCAATTTTATAATAGAAATAATAAAATAAAAATATTTTTATTATTTTAAATTTTATTAATATTATTAAATACTATTTTACACTATTTTTTATGTTTAGTTTTTAGAATTGTAGAACATATTTTGATGAGGATGGTGGTTATTATTAAATAATATTGTATTTTACTGAGGATTATTATTAATAGTGATAATATTGTTTTTTTTTTGTCATTTTACAGTACATTAATAAATAGTAATGTTTATTGATTTGTTTAATTTTGACGATGATGATTAATATTATTAGTAATTGTATTAATGTTAGTAAATACTATTTTACAGTACAGTAATAAATAATATTTATTGATTAAAAAAATGTTTTATTGAATAATTATTATTAAATATTCTTTTTTATTTTACAGTACAATAATAAAAAGTAATATATTTATTGATTAATTTTATAATTTAAACAAAAAATATGTTGAGGAGTATTATTATTAGTGCTAAATATATATATATATATATATATATATATATATATATAATTTTTTTTTTTTTTTAACAGTACAGCAATATATTGATTTGTTTTTAATTTTAATATTAAAATATTTTTGAGGATTATTATTATTAATTTTATTAATGTTATTTAATACTATTTTACAGTACAATAATAAATAATATATTGGTGTTTAATTTTTAGAATTTTAGAAAATATTTTGATGGATGATGATTATCATTATTAAATATTTATTTTACAGTACAATAATAAAAGTAATAGTTATTGATGTAATTGTATAATTACAACAGAATATATGTTGAGGATTATTGTTATTAATAGTGACAATATTTTTTTTCTTATTTTACAATACAATAAAAAATAGTAATATATTTATTTATTTGTTTATTTTATAATTTAAATAATAAAATAAAAATATTTTGATGCGGATGATTATCATTATTATTTTTTTACAGTACAGTAATAAAAGTAATATATTTATTGGTGTAATTTTACCATTTAAACAAAAATATGTTGAGGTTTATTATTATTATTAATAGTGATAATAATATGTTTTTCATATTACAGTACAATAATAAATAGTAATATATTTATTGATTTGTTTGTTTTAAAATGTAAATAATAAATTATTATTGTTGTTGTTGTTATTATTATTATTATTATTATTATTATTATTATTATATTTTCATTTTAAATGGGGAAAAAAAACAGATTTTTCCTCTTTTTGTCCTTATCCTTTTTATCACAGGATGTTGAAAAGTCATTGAAAATGAGTGATTTGAAGTTGAATTGTTGCTCGCTGTATTCATTTAGACAAGCTTCTTTATTTAATCAGAATTGTTGCAAGTTACTTTTTAATTACTTTGTAAATGCACATTATTTCAGAAACTACTTAATCAAAATCTAGTGCTAATCAATAAGAGAATAAAACTCTCAATTTGTCTGGTATGAAACACCCTTTTTAACAATCCAATCAGTTTCAATAGATAAAATGAAGGCCTACCATAAAATTTCTTGTTTTATATCCTGTTCCACTTGTAATTATGTAAAACAGCTTGCAAACAGCACTTCATGTTGGCTTTAATCTCAGTATAAAGCGATAAGGAATAGAGAAGATGAGGCTGCAGTCCTGTACATCGGGTGGTCAGGCACAAATTGATTGTTTACACTGGACTGCAGGTGTCTGTCTGTCTATTTCACTGCTTCCTGTTTGTTCGTCTGCTGTGTTTCACTGAATGTAATGAATGCATACTGGCGCTTGTTGGAGAGATTGTTCATCAGCGTGGTTTCATTAGCACTGACTCTAATCGCCTCTGCTGAATTTCAGATACGCACTGCTGAACCTGCAGATAGGACGTTTTTCTTTGATGCAGGTTTTCCGTCACTCTTGTCCCAGTGACCGGCGGATCACCTGAGGAGCATTTCAGGACAGGTGCACGCTGCTGCACTTCTGGGAAAGGTTGGGAAGTTTCCAAGATACTCATAATTTAGATACATCACTTAAATAATTTAAAGTGCCGTCAAACCACTCTTCAAAATAAAGTTGGCTGCTCTGCAAGATGCTAACAAAAACTTGAATACGATTAAATACTGTTTTATCACATAAATGTATTATTATTTATACATACATTTAATTATTAATTATCATATTAATTTATTATAATATTTAAGTTAACTATGAGATTAATAGTTATAGATAATTATTGTCTAATATTATAGTTTGTTATTTTATAAATATATTTTCTAAAAACATTTTTTATTATAATATAAAAAACATTTATTATACTGCAATTCTCTGAAGAATCTTAACTGAATTGGTATCAGGCTTTATAGACAGTATGTAAAACATACTTTATCTAAAATATATAGATTTATTTACTAAAGTATATTATTACTTATTTATTTAATTTTATGGTTAAAACGTGTTTAAATTAATTGATTATATTAATTTAAATAAGTATTTTTTAATTGAACTATCTGCTTGTATATAGTCTGATATTATATTTTATTTGAAAAATCTTAGCAATTAATTACTTAGATTTTTTATTACTTATATTTTTTATATTCACTTATATTTTTTGAATAACATATCTTTTATTTTTTGTTTACTTATGATTTATTTTTAAAATGTAATTATTTAATTTATTAATATATTATTAATATTATTAATAATATATCTTATTATTATTTTTGTGTAATTTGTCATATAGCTGTACACTGTGTGCATAATTATTAGGCATGTTGATAATATGGTCATATTTTTTTACCAAGCACATTTTACCAATTCCAAACCACAACAATCTTAATATCTACTATTAATTTTATATTTAATCATTTGTAAGTGATATATAACTCCGTGAAGGCTGGAAGTGAAAAACTCCTTATATTCAGGTGTGCATAATTGTTAGGCATGTTTTTTTTTACAGATAAAATGAGCCAAAAAAGAGATTTAACCCAGACTGAAAAGTCCAAATTATTAAATGCCCGTGAGAAGAATGCAATACTAATGCATTACAAGAATTTGCAACGTTAAGGCTTGACCATTGGACAGCGAAATGCTTGAGTCTGCATGGTCAGAAAGAACAGGTGGAGAAGAAAAGACGCATGTTAACTGCAAAAGAATTAGGAATTAAGGTTAAGAATTAGGTGTGACACCATCAGGGACCATTTAGTCTCCAGCGCCACCATTTTCCAGAACTGCAACCTACCTGGAGTCTTCAGAAGTACAATGTGTCAGGTTCTCAGAGACTTTGCTTGGTAAAAAAAATCCTAAAAAATGCCCCTGACTTAATAAGAATAACAAGCTGACGTGTTGTGAAATACATGAAGACAGTTTTTTTTAAAAAAATTTTTATAGGCTTTATAGACAGATAAGTTGAGAGTGACTCTTGCAGGACAAGCATCACATTCTCTTGTACCTCTGATTCAAGAATTTATCTTCCAAAATCTGGCAGTAAGTTTTGGGAGTTCATTTTAGTCCATCTCTGCAAGTCAGACTTTTCAGGATAGGTGACTAAACATGAACTCCCAAAACTTACTGCCAGACAAAAAAACTGTCTTCATGTATTTCACAACACGTCAGCTTGTTATTCTTATTAAGTCAGGGGCATTTTTTAGGATTTTTTACCAAGCAAAGTCTCTGAGAACTTGACACATTGTACTTCTGAAGACTCCAGGTAGGTTGCAGTTCTGGAAAATGGGTGCGCTGGAGAACTGGAAACGGTTCCTGATGGTGTCCCACCTAATTCTTCACCTTAATTCCTAATTCTTTTGCAGTTAACATGCATCTTTTCTTCTCCACCTGTTTTTTCTGACCATGCAGACTCAACAAGCATTTCGCTGTCCAATGGTCAAGCCTTAACTTTGCAAATTCTTGTATTGCATTAGTATTGCATTCTTCTCATGGGCATTTAATAATTTGGACTTTTCGGGCTGGGTTAAATATCTTTTTTTGGCTCATTTTATCTGTAAAAGAAAACATGCCTAATAATTATGCACACCTGAATATAAGGAGTTTTTCACTTCCAGCCTTCACGGACAGTTATATATCACTTACAAATAATTAAATACAAAATTAATAGTAGTTATTAAGATTGTTGTGGTTTGGAATTGGTAAAATGTGCTTGGTAAAAAAATATGACCATATTATCAACATGCCTAATAATTATGCACGCAGTATAGTCTTGTATTTTTAAAATTATAAATAAAATTATATAATTATAATAAATTAATATTATGCAATTTTGTTTTGAAAAATCTTAAAAGCTTTTTATATTTATAAAAACTCTAGACTTTAATATATTGTTTAATTTTTTGAATTACATTTTTTTATTTTTATGATTAAAATATATTTACTATTAATTAGCAATTTTTTATACTATATTATTAGAGTAACTCTTAATTATAATTCAAAACAGTATTGTTTAATTTAACTCAGATTATATGTTTTCATAAAATATGAATAGATAGATAGATAATAGATAGATAGATAATATATATATATATATATATATATATATTTAAATCTTATTCTCTTGTGCATTACATTTTTTACATTTAAGACATATATATAAAATATATTGTTTTATTTATTGAATTACATACATGTTATTTGATTTAAAAATTATTATTTTTAAAAAATTATAATTTGTTATTTAATTTTTAAAAACATTTTTTAATTTTTCAAATTGTATAGATATAGTTTTATATTGCATTTTATTATATTATAAAATGAAATAAATATAATGCAGTTCTTTAAAAAAAACTCAGTATAAAGTTTTATTTATTTATATATATATATATATATATATTTGCAAGTCTGAGAATTGTATTTAAGTCAGTGTTAGCTGACAACAGCTTGTACAAAGCAGAGCCTCAGCTCCTTCACATTGTCTTAAGCAAGAAAAAGCTGCATGAAGTTATACAGCTGCCATGTTTCCTAATTCTTTAACAACTTCCCGCAGGATCGCAGTGGCAGATGTAGCCTCAAACATAATGGTTGCAAAGAGAGCGAGAAGAGGAAAATATACATGCCACACCGCAGTGAGTTCACAAGTGTGATTCATTCAGATCTCATCTACGTCTCACAGCAAAACACCAATGAGACACGCAAACACCTGACAACAGTAAACCGCTGTGCGTGGACCGCTGTCTGTAAATCCTCCGACATATTCACGATCGCTCAGACCGCTTCAATGTGACGCTAAACAGTTTAAGTGGAAGTAATTATCTTGTTTCTGTCCGTTTGTTTGGCTCGAGGGCCGCCCGGACAGACTCACTCCCTAATAAGATCACGGGCAGTTAGAGTCTCTGTGATGAGTAATAAACAGCGTTTTCTGAGTAAATACCCACACGGACGCCTGCAGACGCTTCAAATGCTCTTGGCGGTTCACATTCACACTGCAGCTAAATACAGTCCTCACTTCTGTTTTGACCTCACAGAGTTTGGTTTTTACAGAAGCTAGTGACGACTAAATTTACATTAAATCTGCCGAGTATGAAGAGAGCATATGATATATTTATCTATCTATCTATCTATCTATTAGGGCTGCACGATAAATCGCATGCAATTATCATCCACATTTAGTCAGTAAAGTAATAAAGTAGTAAAGAATAACAAGCTAAGCAAAATCGCGCTCATAATCGCAGATTAATCGCATTTGATTATGAGCGCGATTTTGCGTAGCTTGTCAGTGATTTACAGCTCTGTGTATTATTTGTCGCTCCAGCTGAACGCATGTGATGGAGATTTACAGAACCGACTTTACTGACTTAACGCACCTTACAATCACTTGCAATTTATTGTGCAGCCCTACTATCTGTTTATCATTCTATCTATCCATCGTTCTATTATTCTATCATTCTATTGTTCTATTATTCAATCTGTCGTTCTATTATCCGATCAGTCATTCGATCATTCTATCTATCACTCTATGTACGATCTATCTATCTGTTACTCTATCTACTGTATCATACAATATATCATTCTATCTGTCATTCTATCTGTCTATCGGTCTATGTATTGTTCAATATATGTATCATACGAAAGAATGATAGATAGATAGATAGATAGATAGATAGATAGATTCTATCTATATTTCTATCTGTCATTCTATCATATGATAGATGGATAGACAGAACGATATATAGATAGAATGAATGAAATAATGATAGATGATAGATAGCTGATAGAATAATTCTATCTATTTATCTATCTATTTTTCTATTGTTATCTGTCTATCTATCTATCTATCTATCTATCTATCTATCTATTGTTTTATCTATCACTCACCATATGATCGATCGATCTATCTATCTATTTTTCTATTCTTTTATCTATCATTCTGTTTTATCTATCTATCTGTCTGTCTGTCTATATCTATTGTTCTGTTTTATCTATCCATCTATCTATCTATCTATCGTTGTTTTATCTATCTATTGTTCTGTTGTTTTATCTATCACTCACTGTATGATCGATCCATTTATCTATCTCGTTCTATCTATCGTTCTGTTTTATCTATTTATCTATCTATATCTATTGTTCTGTTTTATCTATCCATCTATTTATCTATCTATCGTTCTGTTTTATCTGTCTATATTGTACTGTTTTATCTATCCACCTATCATCTATCTATCTATCTGTTCTGTTTAATCTATCGTTCTATCTGTCTAACTATATCTATTGTTGTTTTATCTATCTATCTATCTGTCTATCTGTCTATATTGTACCTGTGTGGTTTTATCTATCCCTCCTATCATCTATCATCTGTTCTGTTTATCTAATGTTCTTCTATCTAATTGTCTATCTATCTATATCTATTGTTGTTTTATCTATCTGTCTGTCTGTCTATATTGTACTGTTTTATCTATCCTCCTATCATCTATCTGTTCTGTTTTATCTATCGTTCTATCTATCTGCCTATCTATCTATATCTATTGTTGTTTTATCTATCTATCTATCTATCTATCTATCTATCTATCTATCTATCTATCTATCTATATCTATTGTTCTGTTTTATCTATCCATCTATCTATCTATCTATCGCTCTGTTTTATCTATCTATCTAGATATCTATCTTTACCCATTCGTCTATATTGTAATTGTTTTTATCTGTCCACCTAATATCTATCTTATCTGTTCTGTTTAATCTTATCAGTTTTATCTGTCTATCTATCTATATCTATTGTTGTTTTATCTATCTATCTATCTATCTATCTATCTGTCTATCTATCTATATCTATTGTTCTGTTTTATCTATCCATCTATCTATTTATCTATCGCTCTGTTTTATCTATCTATCTATCTATCTTATCTATCTATCTGTCTATATTGTGTACTGTTTTATCTATCCACCTATCATCTATCTGTTCTTGTTTTATCTATCGCTTCCTACCTATCTATCTATATCTATTGTTGTTCTATCTATCTATCTATCTATCTATCTATCTATCTATCTGTCTATCTATCTCTATCCACCTATCATCTATCTATCTGTTCTGTTTAATCTATCGTTCCCATCTGGGTTCATCTACTCCATTGCTGTTTTCACCTCCACACCTCCATCTTACTCCATCTATATCTATTGTCTCTTGTTTTATCTATCCATCTATCTATTTATCTATCGCTCTGTTTTATCTGTCTATCTATCTATCTATCTATCTATCTACCCATCTGTCTATATTGTACTGTTTTATCTATCCACCATCATCTTATCTGTTCTGTTTTGTCTATCGCTCTATCTATCTATCTATATCTATATATCTATTGTTGTTTTTTTTATCTATCTATCTATCTATCTATCTTATCTATCTATCTATCTATCTATCTGTCTGTCTAGTATATTGTAAATTGTTTTATCTATCCACCTATCATCTATATCTGTTCTGTGTTTTATCTATCGTTTCTATCTATCTGTCTATCTATATCTATATCTATTGTTGTTTTATCTATCTACTATCTATCCATCTATCTATCTATCTATATCTATCGTTCTGTTTTATCTATCTATCTATCTAGATATCTATCTGTCTATATTGTACTGTTTTATCTATCCACCTATCGTCTATCTATCTGTTCTGTTTTATTTATCGTTTTATCTGTCTATCTATATCTAGTTATTTTATCTATCTATCTATCTATCTATCTATCATTGTTCTATCATTTTATCTATCACTCACCGTATGATCGATCAATCTGTCGTTCTTTTGTTCTATCTATCATTCTATTGTTGTTCTATCATTTTATCTATCACTCAATGTATGATCTATATCTATTTATCTATCCATCTATCTCTCGTCTATCTATCTATCTATCTATTTATCTATCTGCTGTCTTTGAAAGTTGACGTCATTTGTCTGTGTCTTTAACTCAGTGCTAGAGTTCACATACAGTAGGGTTGTCCCTTCGCCATTGAGAAGAACTCACATTCTAACAAATCCTTGCTCTTGGTATTGTGATGAACGACCATCCTGATGTTGTTCCTCTGCGAAGTTTACCTTCATCTCTGTGTCTGTCCCGCACCTCTGACCCCGATGAGCGCTTGTAATTGTTTCAGATTCAGACTACAGTCTGACGGTAACTGTTATTAACCTTATTGCAGACGGAAACGACCTCAGTTCCACAAGTGACTGACATCCGTTGGCCTGCAAACACCCAGCAGCACACACGCCGGCGCTTTCATGTTCTTTGCTCAGACTTTTATTTGTTATAATTGTTGCTGTTTCCCATTACCGACGTTTCCATCCAGAACCGACTCTATCCTCTTAACCCGCTTGAATGTATACATTTATTTATGAGCCGATCTCTGTTCATTAACTATAATCTAAATAATCTTGTGACGCCCGGCAGCAGAAAAATGCCTCCTATTGTTGTTATGAAGCTCTGGCCAGCGTGGGCAGATATTGAGTGTGAGAGGTCAGGATCGGTGTGTATGAAGCGTGTTTCGCAGGGCAAACAGCGTGACGCCGCAGACCGTAGAGGATCATTACAGAGGCAGCGGCTCTCAGAAAGTGCCACATTCATCACACACTATCCTTTCAGAAACCTTTTAATGAATCCCTTGTTTATTTCTTCACCCGTTCTTGTTTAACCATCGGCTTATTCTGAGAAAAGCACTAGTGTTTGCTTTTAAGTCAGCTGAAGCTTTCAAAAGATTTAAGATTAATTTTATTTATTTTTTATTTATTTTGTTTATTTAAGCACTTCTTGTGTTTTTGTTTCCTAAGTAAAATCGCTTTGAATAGAAGTGCCGACTCATATGCTAAAATGAAAAAGCAAATTTATTTTTGCGTATATACATGCATATATACATGTATGTCTCATATTTATCATTTTACTGTCTCCTTATTCAGAGAAAACCACAAGCGTTTGCTTTGTCATCTCAAGCTTTCAGAAACGGCAGCAACTCTCCAGGCTGCACGTCTTTTATGTGCTTTAGCGTTTGCCGTTACGCATTTCTCGTTTTCGCGATCCTGGGAAAGATAAGCTGCTGTCCTCAAATATCCAAATGTCACACGGCCCATCCCGTCAGAGCTGATATGAATAAACTCTCTGTTAGATCAGATGAGATTTAAGCATTCTGGGTAGGAAATGCATGTGGCTTCATTCAGTCTCTGCTGTCAGTTTCAGCTGAACTCAGGGCCGTCAAAATGCTTTATAAACACCCGCAGGTTTACATTGCATTATATCCTGCTAGATCTGTTATAATGTAGAATGGGGTTAAAAATGTATTTTGTAAAGCTGAAATAAAAGAAAATATTAGAAGAAACGGTAACACTTTACAATAAGGTTCATTAGTTAACATTAGTTAACTACATTAGTTTACATGAACTAAGAGTGAACAATACTTCTACAGCATTTATTAATCTTAATGCTGATTTCAGCATTTACTAATGCAATATTAAAATCAAAAGTTGTTTGTTAACATTAGTTAATGCACTGTGAACTAACATGAACAATGAACGACTATTTTTATGAACTAAGATTAACAAAGATTAATAGTATAATGTAATTGTATTGTTCATGTTAGTTAATACATTAATGTTAACAAATGACACCTTATTGTAAAGTGTTATCAAACATATGAAAAAAAGCAACACTTTACAATAAGTTTCACTAGTTAACTACTTTGGTTAACATTAAATAATGACCAATTCTTCTACAGCATTTATTAAACTTAGTTAATGCTCATTTCAGCATTTACTAATGCATTATCAAAATCAAAAGTTATGCTTGTTAACATTTGTTAATGCACTGTGAATGAAAGGAGAAGTCCACTCCCAGAACAACAATTTACAGATAATGTACTCACCCCCTTGTCATCCAAGATGTCGTGTCTTTCTTTCTTCAGTCGTAAAGAAATTGTTTTTTGAGGAAAACATTTCAGCATTTTTCTCCATATAATGAACTGATATAGTGCCCTGATTTTTAACTTCCAAAATGCAGTTTAAATGCGGCTTCAAACGATCCCAAATGCGGTTGTAAACACACATAAACACTTCACAATAAGGTTTTGTTATTAACATTAGTTAACTACATTAGTTAACATGAACAGTGAAAAATACATTAACACTTTACAATAAGGTTCATTAGTTAACTACTTTGGTTAACATGAATTAATGAACAAATATTTACAAATATTTTTACAATATTTATAAACCTTAATTAATGCTAATTTCAGCATTTACTAATGCATTATCAAAATCAAAAGTTGTGCTTATTAACATTAGTTAATGCACTGTGAATTAACATGAACTAACAATGAACAACTTTTTTCATTAATTAACTTTAACAAAGATTAATAAATACTCTAATAAATGTATTGTTCATTGTTTATTAATGTTAGTTAAAGGAGAAGTCCACTTCCAAAACAACAATTTACAAATAATTTACTCACCCCCTTGTCATCCAAGATGTTCATGTCTTTCTGTCTTCAGTCGTAAAGAAATTATGGTTTTTGAGGAAAACATTTCAGGATTTTTCTTCATATAATGGACTTCAATTGTGCCCCTGACTTTGAACTTCCAAAATGTAGTTTAAATGCAGCTTCAAAGGCTCTAAACGATCCCAGCTGAGGAAGAAGGGTCTTATCTAGCGGTCAATTTTTTTTTTTATTTGAGTTATTTGTAAATTGTTATTTTGGAAGTGGACTTCTCCTTTAATACATTAAAAAAAATTAAATGAAGGAACCTTTTTGTAAAGTGTTGCCAAAAAAAAAAAAAAAAACATTTCACAATAAGGTTTTGTTTGTTAACATTACTTAAATACATTGGTTAACATGAACTAACAGTGAAAAATACAGTAACACTTTACAATAAGTTAATTAGTTAATGTGTTAACTAACAATGAGCAACACATTTGTATTAGTAGATGTTGCAATTAATATGAACTGAGATTGATAAATGCTTTTTGAAAAATTTTTTATTGTTAGTTCGTGTTAACTAATGTAGTTAACTAATGTTAACAAATGGAACCTTATTGTAAAGTGTTACCAAAAATACTTATAAGTATTTGTTAATCTTTTTAGTATCTTAATATTTGCAGTAAGTTGTATCGATTTAATATTATTCAGGCTTGTTATAGTTAAAACTAAAAACATAAAAAAAAAAACAACGGAATTACTTTTGTTATTTTAGTTTATTAAAATAAACTTTAACTAAAATAAAAATAAATAAATAAAGTGATTGTTATATCAGCTAGTTGGCAGGGCAGCATTTCTTATTTCATTTAGTTTACCTTTATATACAAAAATCACTAAAACTAAAATTATATAATATAAAATATATATAAGAAGTATGTTTTTAAATATTTAAAAAATATATAAAAATGGCAAACACAACAAAATTACTAAAACTTCAACTAAAATTAAAATACAAACAGAAAATATATTTAAAATATTTATTTTAAATATTAATAAAAACTATAATAGTGTACCAGTGATATTAAAATAACACTGATATTATTTCTTAGGTCTGAGCTAAGATGAACTAACAATGAACAGTTGTATTAACTAACATTAACGAAGATTAATAATTACTGTAACAAATGTATTCCTCGATAGTGAATGTTATTTAATGAAGTAACTAACATTCAGTAGTGAGACTTTAAGTGCCATTACTTAGTCTCATTACTTAATGTTAATTACTGCATTGAAATTAAATTGAAATTTAAATGAAAATGAGAAATGTTGCCTTAACTGAAATAAGTTTAAGTTGAAGTACTAAAACTGAAAATAAATAAATAAATAAACAAGTAATTAAAGCCACAGAAATGTTTTTAAAAATTTATAAATAACAAAAGTACATACAAAAAAAACCTGAGATCCCATTAGTAATTTTTCTTTCTGTGTGTATTTGTGAATTGTGCGGTAGTTTTGCAGCATGTAGGTGTGTGTAAATGTTGGTTGTTTTGTGCTTGCGCAGCACGTGTTACCGTGCGCAGAGGTGTGTGGGTCACCGCGGCCCTCTGGGGTTTAGGCCTGATTTCTTCTGCATACGTCAGCAGGCTACATCAGAGGAAATTACAGCGGCGCTCACTGAAAGGACTAATCGAAATTCACCTATAGACAAACACACACACTTGTACTCCCAGACCAAAGAGCATGAAACACACACTGCATTTCTAAAGGTCAAAGGTCAAAACAACTCGACCTTGTTGCTTTACAATAGTGCAGAGCAAGTACACAATAATAACACCAGAGAGAGTGTCCTAAAACTGATAAACGTCACTTCTTAGGTAGTATACGGAGGGAGGAGAGTGTTTTTTAATCACTTTTTGCTGCATGTTTTGATTAAATATATTAACTGTTTCCCATTTTAATTTTGTTGTAGATCATACGATGTGGCTTGGAAGGCAGAAGCTGGTTTCCTGAGCTGACAGGAGGTTAATGCAGCTTCTTCTGATTTCGGACGCAGCCTGAATGTGTGAGTCTAACATGAGAAAATGATTATGTAGCAGAACTGGACTGAAAGCTCAGTGAACAAGTGCTGTAATCCCCCGCTAAGAAGAACGACACGAAAGAGAAGAGAGGAAGTAAAAATCAATGGAAGAGAGAGAGCGTTTCCTCTGCTAATTAACAAGTTCACTGTCATAAATCTACTGCAGGAAAACACAGGTACCGAACACCAGCACCATCTCTATACATCCGGTTTCATATCAGACCGTCCTCTGTTTGCTAATAATGTGCTAATGCAATAATGTACAAGATGACTCTAACATAAAAAGAGATTACTGAGGAATAAAGCAGGCTTAAATAATAATCACTTGTATTATATTATATAATATATTATTAATACTAATATTAATATATATATATATATATATAACATATTATTACAATATAAAATAATGATTTTTATTTTAATATATTTTAAAATATAATTTATTCCTATGATGAAAAGCTGAATTTTTTTAGCGTCATTACTTCATTCTTCAGTGTCACATGATCCTTCAGAAATCATTCTAATATGCTGATTTATTACTTTTGTTGGCAATAGTTGTGCTACCAAATATTTTTTGAAATCTGTGATATTTTTTTCAGGATTCTTTGAAGAAAAAGTAAAAAATAACAGCATTTATTCAAAATAAAAGTCTTTGCTATCACTTTTTATCAGTTTAACACATCCTTGCTGAATAAAAGTATTAATTTTAGTAAAAATTTACTGACCACACACTTTTGAACATTGTATATTGTTACAAAAGATTAATATTTTAAACACATGCTGTTCTTTATAATGCCTTATTGATCAAAGAATGCTGAAAAAAGTATCACAGGTTCCAACAAAATATTAAGCAGCGCAACTGTTTTTAACATTGATAATAAATCAGCATATTAAAATGATTTCTGAAGAATCATGTGACACTGAAGACTGAAGTAATGATGCTGAAATTTCAGCTTTGATCACAGGAATAAATTTGATTTTAATGTATAAAATAGAAAAACATTACTGTACATCGTAATAATATTTCACTTTTTTTCTGTATTTTTATTCAAATATACAGGCATAAGAAACTTCTTTAAAAAAACATTTAAAAAAAAAACAAACATCAAAAATCTTACTGATCCCAAAACTTTTTAACAGCAGTGTATATATACTACACATTTAAAAAAAAAAAATATATATATTTTCTTTATAAATTAAAATTAATCTAGATGAATAAATCCTAAAAATAGTTTATTGTTAGTTTATGATAGCATGCAAATTAATAATTTAATTATTAAAGTTATTGACCTTTTTTAATGCATCATAATTTGAAATTATGATGCATTAGATAATGTTAATAACTTTAATCATATTGTAAAGTATTACCTGGTGTATATATTTTTGACAAGTCAATATATAACTAGCGGTTTGTGATGCTCAAAACATTTTTAAGAGCAATTACACAAGTAAAATATAGTTTAAGTCTGATATTTCATATAATTGAGATACTAATTTAGCATACTAATTAAATATATATATTTATATATATATTATTTATTTAGATTTTTTATTTTATTTATAAATAAAGATTATTTATAATAAGATTCTAAATCTAAATCTAGATGAATAAATCCTATAAATTGTTTATTGTAAGTTCATGATAGCATGCAAACTATGATGCATTAGATAATGTTAATAACTTTAATCGTATTGTAAAGTATTACCTGGTTTTACCAGTTGTTGACAAGGCAATATATAACTAATGTAATTTTTACTTTTATTTTTTTATCTACCAAAAAATCCTGAAAAAATGATCACAGGTTCCAATAAATAAACAAACAAACAAATAAATAAATATTAAGCAGCACAAGTGTTTCCAACACTGACAATAAATCAGCATTTTAGAATCATATGACAATGAAGACTGGAGTAATGATGCTGAAAATTCAGCTTTGCATCACAGAAATAAAGTATATGTTAAAGTGTAATAAAATAGAAAACTGTTATTTAAAATTGTAATAATATTTCACAATATTGCTGATTTTTCTGTATTTTTGATCAAATAAATGCAGCCTTTGTGAGCAGAAGAGACTTTTTTTTAATGGTTTTAGTTTTAGTTAACTACTATAACCCAGGTTTTAATGAGGGTTTTAACGTAAAATAATATTACCAGCACTGTACTCTGTTTAGTGAGTCCAGTTTTGTTGTGTGAGGTTGAATAAATGCATAAGAAAATATTTGTACCTGCTGCAGGACAAATCTAAATGATGAGGACTTTCATGTGCAAATTTCAGCGTTACCTTTACAAGCATCCCTGCAGGATGACTGAGGCGTTCCTTTAAAGACAAACAACAGACAATTGAGCTGACGATCTCTAAATCGAGTTGACATAAAGAAGTGTTTAACAGTCGCAGCGAGTGAGATTTGGACACACTAAAAACGCCGTCACATTAAAATGCCTTTCAACTGACGTCCTGTTTGTTATGAAAACCCGCAGATGCGGAGAAGCGCGGGACAGAAGGCCAAAGATCCTCCCCGACGAGGAGAACACAAAATAAGAGCTCGCAAAAATAGATGAAACATCCTCCACGTTGACGGCTCTGAACAGGCCCGGACGCATGCCGCTGATTGAAGACGACGACGACATTCAAAGCGCACCTCTGATGGAAAAAAGGCCTGATTCGACTCATTACTGCACTTCAAACCCGGCTCAGTGCTGACATGCAGCGCAGCCCAATCATAATTAAACTGCATAAATAGCAAAACTCACCGTGGAGGCAGTGCCGTTACGTCGAGGGATTGATGTGGAAGACGACAGGGATAGAGGTTTCGGACATCTTGAAGCTCGATGACTGAATCAAAGGCTCTGCGGGGGTCAAGGAGGACTAAGTCGGCACTAAAGATCTAGTTTTTTAGTGACTGAGCCCCTGCCGTGCGATTAGCACACTGCTAACATGACAGCAAAGCTATAAACAGCTGCGCCACACGGCTCCACATCTCTGGGTCAGGACAAGGCTTGCATAGCTAGATCTTTGAATTATAGCTTAGTCGGGTTCACTTTGACAGGAAGAGACCTGTAGAGTGACCAGCAACATTTCATTTTGTTTTTATGAATTATTTAAGGACCTTTCCAAAAAGTACACATTAGTACCTTATTTACCCCTGAATGGTGCATATAAGTACCTAAGTGTACACATTGGTACCTTAATGGTACATATTTGTTCCTTTATTGCCCCAGTGACAGCTTTTGTACCTTTTTTCCCCCAGTAAATGTATTATTATTTATTAATAATAAATACATTTATTTCTATTATTATATCACTGGTATGAAATAAATGCATTATTTATTATAATTAATATTATATATGACCGATTACCAATTTTTTATAATTTATTAATAAGTACATTTATGCATTATTTATTTATTTATTTATATTTATTATGTATTTGATATATATTATTTAAATAATATAACATTTTCTTTTTATTATACATTTATTATATATAATTTAATAGTACAATGTATTATGTAGTTTGTTATTATATCATGGTATTACATTATGTATTTATTTTATTATTTGTTATTAGTTACAAATATATTACATGTATATAAAATGTATAATAAAATGTCATAATTATTTTTAATTTCTTTGTATTTATTATGAATATATTATTTATTAATTTATAAATATTAATACACTTATAAATGCATTATTTATTTTATTTATGTTTGTTATAAATTTGTTACATATTTAAATATGTTATACATTTGTTTAAATAATTAATTAAAAAATATTATAATTTTATTATAATTATATATTTGTAGTTTGTTATTATATCATGGTATTACAATACTTGTTTTTTTAAATTTGTTATTAGTTACAAATATATTACATATTATTAATTAATTAAAAATTTATATAAAATGTCATATTTATTTGTAATTTTTAATTTCTTTATATTTATTATAAATATATTATTTATTAGTATATAAATGTATTAATAGATTTATAAATGCCTTATTTATTTTATTTATAATTGTTATAAATTTGTTACATATTATTTAAACGTATTATAAATTTGTTCAATAATAAATTTAAAAACATTATCATTTTATTATAATTATATATCATTTATTAATCAATTGTATTATTTTATATAGTTTGTTATTATATCATGGTATTACAGTACCTATTTTAATATTTGTTATTAGTTACAAATATATTACATATTATTAATTAATAAAAAAATTTATATAAAATGTAATATTTATTTGTAATTTTAATTTCTTTATATTTATTATATATAATTATATAAGTATATATTTTATTATTTTATATATCTATATATATATATATATATATACATACACGCGCACACACACACACACACACACACACATACAGGGGTTGGACAGTGAAACTGAAACACCTGGGTTTAGACCACGATTAGTATGGTGTTTGGCCTCCTTTTGCAGCCAATACAGCATTATTTCATCTTGGGAATGACAAATACAAGTCCTGCATGGTAGCCAGAAGGATTTTGAGCCATTCCTTTCGCAGAACAGTGGCCAGGTCGCTATGTGATGTTGGTGTATGAAAACATTTCCTGACTCGCTCCTCCAAAACACCCCAAAGTGGCTCAATAATATTCAGATCTGGTGACTGTGCAGGCCATGGGAGATGTTTAACTTTACTTTCATGTTCATCAAATCACTCTTGTCACCAGTCTTGCTGTGTGTATTGGTGCATTATCATCCTAATACACGGCACCACCTTCAGGGTACAATGTTTGAGCTATTGGGTGCACAAAGTCAACCTTCACACTCTGCTCTTATTGGTGGAATGTGCGATCAGTAAAGACTGGCCACCAGGCTGCATAAATATAGCCATGAAACCTCCAACACTATATTGGCCAGTGTTTCAGTTTCATTGTCCAACCCCTGTGTATATATATATATATATATATATAATTTAAATAAATATATTATTTAATGTCATTGTTATTAATTAAAAAAAAAAAAAATATATATATATATATAAAATATTTATTTGTAATTTTTATTTTCTTTATATTTATTTACATATTATTAATTAATAAATAAATGTTTTTTTTCATGCCAGGCTATTATTATATCATCAATTCATTTATTCAAAATAAAATAAATATAAAAAGAATGCAACAGTCTCCCCCAAAAAATATAAAAAATAAAAATAGTCAGAATGATCAGTATTTTCCTGTTCAAAAGTAAAAAGGTTGGCCTGATCATTGTTTCTCCAAACTCATAACTCAAAACTTGCATACTCAGGTTTTGAATATCTTTCGTAGTTTTGATGCTGGAAAATTTGGGTAAATTCACTGATTAGTTCTTCCTCAAAAGTATTTAAACCAGTACCTTGTTAACTCGATCTGGTAAACGGAAGCCAGACAATTGAATTAGAGTTTGCCAAATCAAAAAAAATGCTCTCCAGCTTCATATGCGCCATAAATCAGACTGTATGAAATATGTTCTAATGAGATATTTTGACAAATTAAAACCAGCCTAAAGTGGTTTGCTGGTCTGCCAGCCTGATCAAACTAGCCTGAAACAACCAAAACCCCTCTAAAACCAGCAAATCAGGAACAAGAGTCCACCTTATCCAGGTTTAAATCCACCTTTTTCTTCCCGTAAGAGTGGGCGTGGCCATTTGCCAATTTTATGGGTGTGGCTTCCGGTCTCATCCAGGTCTAGCTATTTTTAGCTGTACAAAACACCTTGTTTTACTGCTTGATATTGCAAATTGGTGTGTTTTACTATATTATTTTAATGTATTATCTTAATTATGAGCACATTGGTTTGTAGTTCAAACAGTTTTACTGTTTACTGCACGTTGTTATTCATCTTATTATTTCCCTACAGACATTTTTCCTGAACGCGGAAGTCACGCCCGACACTTAACCGGAAAGATGCTTTGCATTTCCCGTCTACAGTGTTTCTTGCAAAATTAGCGTATATTCCAAGCTGATAATCTAATGTTAAAGGGGTCATCGGATGCCCATTTTCCACAAGTTGATATGATTCTTTAGGGTCTTAATGAAAAGTCTATAATATACTTTCGTTAAAAGTTCTCACTAGTAGTGTAAATCAACATCCTTTTTACCTTGTCAAAATGAGCTCTGCCAAAATCATTCCATTCTTAGGGATTGTTTCTTTAAATGCAAATGAGCTCTACTCGCCCCACCCCCTCTTCTCTCTGCTGCTGGGAGAGATTGTTTACTTTAGCCGCATTTAGCGCGTTTAGCCGCGAAACTTGCTAACCAGCATGTTATTAGGAAAGGTGATTGCAGAGATTCATAAAAAAAAACCTTATACTCACTGCTGCTGTAGGTGAAGCTGGATCACGAATGATTTGTGCGAACATAGACACGTTTATGTGGATTGGGAGGCGCATTCCCTTCACAAACATGTAATCCACTGCATCTTCAGCGGCTCAGATGTCGGGAGTAAATGACGAACACTATGTTCATTATTACATCCAGCAACACAACACATCAATCGCTTAATCTGAGATATTCTTGTCTAACTTTCTAACATCCCTGCTCCGGCATCGAAACAATGGAGGTCGGACTGTTACAGCTGATCTGAGGTAAGACGCTCATGTCAATCAACTATCATGGGAGCGGCCTCTGTGGGTGTGACGCCACAACAACAGGCATCTGGGAATGGCTCGATTTGAAAAAGGGGATATTATTTTTACAGATTAATTAAAAACCACTGCATGAATTTTTATCATTATAGGGTAGATTTGTACATACACTGCCAACGCACATAAAAGTGAAGTTTGCATCCGATGACCCCTTTAAACCTATTAAAATGTTTCTAAAAAGCACATGGCTCCATAGCGCCGTCACTTTGCCATGTCACAATGACCGTCATTTGTCAGTGCCTCACTTTTCAAAGTTTAATGAGTGTGTAGATGACACGAATCTGCCGACATTAGCCACATTAAAAACAGATGGGCGCTATTTGAATGGGTTCCTATGGAGACCAGAACAGAAGAGCATCCAATCGGAAGTTAGAATTCGTAATGGCGGCGCTCATGGTTTACTCAGGAAAAAAGTCTATCCACAAGTTTCTGGGGGGCGCTACTGTAAAAAAGAACGTGGGTACAACTTCTGGTAAGGCGGCGGACGTAGTATACCAATGGTATTTTGTGTGCTAATTAGCGAAGAGGCTAAGTGTTTTTTAGACCATTGTTTACTTTGTAAAGATGCACACCTTTACGAGAGACGTCATTATGTTCTTATGGACAACATATGCAATTCGAATTTGTGTTCCCACATCATTAGCACATCATTAGTTTGGATCGCTAAATCTTGAATGACTGTTAACTAGAGAAATGACATTTGAACCGAGACGACAGAGCTTGTGTTAAAGGTCATGCCAGATAAAGCCTCAGTTTGAGGCTTGTTAACATAGAAATCCCTTTCGTAGAAGTTTCACTTTCTGTCCAGTCATGTGCACGATTCACTTTGTGTGTCCTAATGTTCAATCCCCAGATCTTACTTTGCGAGTACATTTTCATTGGGACCTATTGAATAATTACATTTTAAATACCCAGTCATACAAGTAATATGAAGAATACAAATTATTTCAGGAAAATTAAATATATGCCATATGCAATTAATATATGTATACATCATTGATATGCATACTGAAATTTAATGCCACTGTTCAATGGGTAAATTAATTTATCAGAGTCAGAAATTCAATAAACAAACACACACATGTTTAGGCTTTTATTTGTGCATATAACATGGATCGATCTATGGAAATTGTGGTGAATGCTTCATCCGACAGAGCGTCACAGGCTTTTGGCTGCTTTATTTTTTACTAACCACCAGATCGCGCTGTTTTCGACACTCGAAGCTTTGAATTAAATTTAATTAAATAGTTAATTAAAAATACATATTTTTAATTATATATATATATATATATATATATATAATTTGAATAAATATATTATTTAATGTCATTTGTTATTAATAAAAAATATATATAAAATGCCATATTTATGTGTAAATGTTATAGGTATTTAGAATTTTTAATTTCTTTATATTTATTTACATATTATTAATTAATAAATAAATGATTTTTTTCATGCCAGGCTATTTTCCCGAAATGAATGAATAAGTGTCACATCCCTCTTGTTTACTTTGAACGGGAAGACCCTCCCACTTTTGATGCAAGGCCTCATGGGGCGTAGGAAACTTGTGGATGGCGGCTAATGAACCGGAAGTCTCACCCATAGGATAAGATGGAAAGTTTTTAGCAGGAGTACTGTTCATAGAAACATCTTACAGGTCATATTTAATACATGTAAAGTTTACCGTAAACAACCCCTCCCTTGCAACCCCATTCAGTGTCATTTCTGTCATTCATTTACTATGTAAAGAAAATATGAGGTACTAACGGACATGAGAGTGGCGGTAACTTAACGCCAGCTGCAAATCTATGATACCGGAGGAATGGCGTCGTTCTGTCATCCGTCAGCGTATGCATTTTACCGAAAGAGCGATGGCCTGACGTCCGGTGTTTACGCCGCTCATTCCAGCTTTCCACTAACTCCCGCCGACTTTAAATGAAAGCCCATATTCACAGACAGCTCAACATGTCTTTCTGTCAAGAGCCGCATATGAGATTGAACTCGGGGTGAGTATTTTAATCTCATCTGAAGGCAGATAGCTTTAATATTTTTATCTGCTCTAACTGGGTAGCGGAAAGCGAGAGCGAACACATTTAGATGAGATTATGTCGAGCCCAGTTTGAGTTCGTGTGGACGCGCTCGAGCGGAATGCGCGTGGGCGAACGCGCTTACTCACACTTAATAATTCAACGTTTTCGGCGCAAATGAAGCTTCTTAATTTGAAATTGCCACTGCGACAGCAAGAGCGTTGCAGCTGATTCTGAAAACATCCCCCGATGAGACAGGAGACCCAAAACAAAAGATTTACAGTAAGTCAACAGTGAACTGGTTCTCTTTGGAGACGCAGCTGCTGAATATTTCACATTAAACGAGCATAAAATGAAGTTATTGACACGAAACCAGGGCTTCCCTGTGAACTGGCTGCCAATGCGAAACAAAATGATAAAAGTTTAAAGAATCGGCATCAATATCTCAGCTCGTCTTCAGACCTCTGGAGGAAGCTTGGCTTTGAAGCGCCGCGTTTGTCAATAGTCAACAATCTTTATTTATGGACGCTCTTCAGAAGGCCTGTCAGATGGGATATTTTGGTGCAGAATGACAGTAAATCTTTCAGATTCTGTCATTATTCTCGCAGGCCGCGGCCCTGAAGTGGCGCAAAAATGGCACAGCTTGCGGTCTCGAGCACCCGCGTCTGTAAACTCCAGCTCAACATTATATCTCACATGCACGCGCTCATGCGGAAAAGCTCTCGTTCTGTATCTGCCTCGGGCTAAAGTATAGCTAAAGATTTTTCACAGGGTTCACTTGTACTTTGACTCTTTTTTTTCCCCCTGCGTTTCTGAGTGTTTACTTGCCCTCAGTGAAACCGAACAGCTGTGTTGGTGAATAGGTTTGACAGAAGAAGTAACTTTCATTCTGTTTGGGTGGAAAATAAGCCAAAAACACTCAATTTCTTTCTTATTTTATTTTTTTTTTGTTAAGTCTTAGATCACTTAGTTTGGTGTATGTTCACAGATGACCTATTAATTGCCTTTGCAGTTGGATGACAGTGTAAGTTTTGGTTGCTGTCTTGCATTCCTCCATTGATGGTCATTCAGAAGTACATGTTTGGTCGTATTTTGACAAAATAAGCACCATAGAAAATGCAACTGTTTCATTGTGTCATGTTACAACAGATGTTTTACCAGTGCATTTTTTTTGGAAGCTCCCAAAAGCAATGATGCTGAAACCTCTTACTGTATATACAGTTAAAGTCAAAAGTTTACATTAACAAAATGTTAATTATTTTACTGGCCTGAATAAGATGTTTCACATAAAAGACATGTACATATAGTCCACAAGAGAAAATAATAGTGGATTTTTATAAAAATTACCCTGTTCATACGCTTTATTCATAATACTGTGTTGTTGAATCATACCTGAATAATGAGTCCCTTGTTTGTCCTGAACAGTTTAACTGCCTGCTGTTCTTCAGAAAAATCCTTAAGGTCTCACAAATTCTTTGTTTTTCAGCTTTTTTGTGTATTCCAACAATGACTGTATGATTTTGAGACCCATCTTTTCACACTGAGGACAACTGAGGGACTCATATGCAACTATTACAGAAGGTTCAAGCGCTCATAGATGCTTCAGAAGGAAACACAATGCATTAGAGCCAGGGGGTGAAAACTTTTGAACAGAATGAAGATGTGTACATTTTTCTTATTTTGCGTAAATACCATATTTTTTTTCCATTTAGTACTGCCCTTCAGAAGCTATAGACGATATTACATGTTTCACAGAAGACACAATAAGTTAAATTTACCCTGATCGTCAAATTCAAAAAATGTTTTCACCCCCCAGCTCTTAATGCATGGAAAAAAATATGATATTTAGGCAAAATAAGAAAAATCTTCATTCTCTTCAAAAGTTTTCACCCCCTGGGTCTTAATGCATTGTGTTTCCTTCTGGAGCATGAGTAGCTGCGTTTCCATTACCCTTCAAGATGCGCAAATTTAAATTGCGAAATGAAAATACGCCTAATGGAAACACATCAGTTTCGCAAAAAACTCGCATATATTGCAAAAAAGTCGTTACGCTCACATGAGGTGGTTTTTCAGGTAATTCGAAAAAGGAATATTTTACAAAACTGCAATTGAAATTGATATTAATGCTTAGACTATGTACGCTGCACGCATATGCGGCACGTAACGGCTCCGACGCGGTCACCGGAGCTGATGCTATGTTTATACCAGCAGCGTCGAACACGTTTCTGCAGCGTGCTGCTTCTGTAAAGATACACGCATACAGTACACCTCTTTCGATTAAATAAAGCCCAAATCTGTCCAAATCCCACCAAAATTCGTTGCCATGACTTATCGCAAGAGAAACAAATCACATTTTAGTCGCATAAGATCGGTTAATGGAAACATTGTCCTTTCGCAATACTATTTTGGCGATACTATAAAATATCACCAAAATTTTGCACAAATCTGTAATGTAAACACGCCTTGTGAGCATTTGAACCTTCTGTAATAGTTGCATATGAGTCCCTCAGTTGTCCTCAGTGTGAAAAGATGGATCTCAAAATCACACAGTCATTGGTGGATAGGATTAAAATACACAAAAATGCTAAAAAACCAAAAAGTTTGACGGACCTGAAGGAATTTTCTGAAGAAACAGCGTGCAGTTTAACTGTTCAGGACAAACAAGTATGTGGCAATGATTTTTTCCCCATCTTTGTTCTTTCAGTTCCATCGATGATGTCAAGGACATTTTTTCCCAGAAGCTTAGAATTCAAAAAGACCCGTATGTGCAGAAATGAGTATCTAGACATCAGCAGAATTCAAAGCATGCACTTCCAGTGGGTCATATGTGGACCGAGCAACTGTAAATGAATAGTAATGCAAATGAATCGTTCTCTCTAGGTACAGTATAGTTACCATCTGCTCTACAATACCTGCCCTCACTTGGATTTGCACACCAGCCCCTTATAGGAATAGTTCACTAATAATTCACAATTTGCTGAAAATGTGCTCACCCTCAGGCCATCCTATATGTACTGAAAATGAGTTTGTTTCTTAGTCGGTATGGATTTGGAGAAATTTACTGTACCATTTCTTATCTAGCGAAACAGTTTTTTTTTTTTTTTTTGAAAAATAAAAATTTGCATACTTTTTAAGCACAAAAGCTCGCGTAGCACAGGCTCTCGGATGCGCGTCCACGGGTTGTTCTTGAACGGATCGTTAATGTGACTCACAAAGAATGAGTCGTCTCGGGAAGTGATTCATTCAGTCGTGCATGCACAACATCCTATTAGGTTCTGTACTGGAATTAGTTCACCTGTTTCGAGTCTTCAGGTTTTTCAAGTCGTTCGTTCATCTTATGGGGCTGTCACGTGATGCTGATTTTGCTAAAATTAACAAAATGACTGGAAAAAAAGATTAGTTCATTTTGCTGAACGAGACTCAAAGGTCTGAGTCGGTAAAATGATCCGAACTTCCCATCACTGCTATGAATCACGTCTAAGTTCATCGTCTGTGTACTCCGGCTCAAAAAGGTAGAGTACGGCGAAAAACTCCATCTTATTTTCTCCTGCAACTTCAGAATCGTCCGACATCGTTGTACCTTTTTGTTTGTAAACAGCGTTTGACTTACTTGCACTTTCTTAGTCTTTGCGCATTCGGTTTGTAAACAATGGGTCTGTAGGTCCGCCTACATTCGGTGTGACCTTTCGACAATATTCAGTAGTACGTAACGTCGTGAACACGCATGCCAGAACCTGTGCTACACAAGCTTTTGTGCTTAAAAAGTATACACATTTTTATTTTTGGAAAAAAATGACCGATCATTTCGCTAGATAAGACCCTTCTTCCTCAGCTGGGATCGTTTAGAGCCCTTTGAAGCTGCATTTAAACTACATTTTGGAAATTCAAAATCGGGGCACCAATGAAGTCCATTATAAAGAAAAATCCTGAAATGTTTTCCTCAAAAACCATAATTTCTTTATGACTGAAGACAGAAAGACATGAACATCTTGGATGACAAGGGGGTGAGTAAATTATTTGTGAATTGTTGTTCTGGAAGTGGAGTTCTCTTTTAATGATGGATTTGTTTCTTACAAACATGCAGCTTTTGGCTTCACAAGATGTTAATTGATGGATTGGAGTGGTGTGGATTAATTGTGGGTTATTGTGATGTTTTTATCAGCTGTTTGGACTCTCATTCTGATGGCACCCTTTCACTGCAGAGGATATTTTTGTAACAAAAAATGGAATGCTACATTTCTCCAAATCTGATGAAGAAACAAACTCATCTACATCTTGGATGGCCTGAGGGTGAGTACATTTTCAGCTAATTATATATTTTTTTGGTAAAATATTGCTTTGAGTAAACTTTTTCTCAACACAATGACTCACTCATCTCTTTCCCCAAAAACCCAGCTAAAATGGAAAAAATCCCCCAAAATAGACGTTTGCAGCGCTGCTGAAGAGTAGCATAATTCATGACTCCTCAAACTCATCCAAACGCTCTTAACCTCGGTTTCGCCTCTAGAGCTGGACTCCGGCCAGCCGTGATCATTCCTCCGGAATATCCTCGCTGCACGCAAAGGACATCAACAGTTGCCTGATCGTGCCAGATTAATTTCAACGTCACCCTCGTTCGTTTAGCGAGTTGATTGTTAAATTGATTTAATTATCGAATCCCTCTTAGTGACATTGATCTACTCTCGCTAATAGGAGTCACCTATGCATGTAATTGGCTTTGATGCATATCAAACCGAGGGCGCGCGCAAACAGCTCGCGGAGAGCGCAGATTTAGTTATCAGTTTTAAAGGGCAGGACGAAGCAGCCAGATCGAGTTTTCAAACATGAACACAAATGTGGCCTTTTGCGTGATGGATTGTGGCACGGCACTGCATTAATCTCTTCATATTTCGACTCGTTTGGCTTATGGATTCTGCATATTGATACAGCCGGCCTCGAGCGTTAGACAGCTGTGTTTATGTAGGGCTCTGTCATCCTTATTAGCAATATTCTCTGCTCATTTAGTTCCTGCTCGCTTTAGATTGGCCTTTGAGGGTTAGCACACCTAATAGTTGTTTTACTTCAGTAACATGGTGTGTTTCAGAGTGAAATATGTAGAGGACTTGATTTTATACATCAGGAATCAAATGGATTGAGAAAACTAAAGTTGAGGAATTAAAAAGAGGGATTTGTGTTGTCAGCTGAAAAAGAAAGTCAAAATTAGTTTCAGAGTCAAAGCAAGCTATTACATTTTGATCACATGAAAGATTATGAAGACAAACACTTTATGTACAATAATGAATTGCTCACAGTAAGAACAGCAGAGCAGTTTTATATTTATATGTATAATATATATATATATGTGTGTGTGTGTGTGTGTGTGTGTGTTTAATATGCATGTAGATGATGAATGTCACTGTAAACTGTATTTATTAGTATTAATATTATTTTATATATTTTAAAATAAAATAATATATTTTATATGATAAATATTGTTTCATTATATTGTATTAAATATGTATTATTGTCATATATGTGAATTAATTTTAAATATTAAAATAAATAAATTTATGTTTTTTCCCACTTATGGAAAAGCAAACCTGGGAAATTAATAAATACATACATGCATACATACATACATACATAAATAAATGTATTAATAGGAAAATAAAGAAATAAATGACTTGCTAAAATAATTATGTAAATAATTAATTTAATCTTTTAAAATTAAATTTAGTTCTGAATTATTTTTTGTGTTACTTTTCCCCCTTTATTTATTTATTTATTCATTTATTTATTCATTTATTTACATTTTTGCAGGTTTGGCCTCCATAACCACGTTATATTGATATAAATAATACTATGTTTAACAAACTATAATATAGTTTATGTATTTATAAATATAGTTTATTTCATTTCTCTCTTCTGCTCACCAAGCCTGCATTTGTTTGATCCAAAATACAAACAAAAGCATAATATTTAGATTTTTTTAAGTAATTATAGAAATTAATACTTGTATTTAGCAAGGATGCTTTCAATTGATCAAAAGTGATGATAAAGACATTCATAATGTTACAAAAGATTTCTATTTCTGATAAATGCTGTTTTTCAAAACTTTCTGTTCATCAAAGAAACCTGAAAAAATTATACTCAGCTGTTTTCAGCATAGTAATAATAATAAGAAGAAGAAATGTTTTTTGAGCAGCAAATCAGAATGTTAAAGTGATTTCTGAAGGATCATGTGACTGGAGTAATAATGCTAAAAATTCAGTTTTAAAATCACAGGAATAA
Source organism: Labeo catla (assembly GCA_012976165.1). Lineage (NCBI taxonomy): Eukaryota > Metazoa > Chordata > Actinopteri > Cypriniformes > Cyprinidae > Labeo > Labeo catla. The sequence continues at coordinate 22,153 of VONZ01002077.1, read as the reverse complement.
ATTACATATTTAAAAATGTTACTGTTTTTGCTGTACTTTGGATCAAACAAATGCAGGCTTGGTGGGCAGAAAAGACTTCTTTAAAAACATTAAAAAATACACTGGTAATGTATATAGTCTTTGTAGCAGCGTTTTGTTTTGCATACAAAAATGACATTAAACCTTTGTGAAGACTAGTACTTGAAAAGCTAACTAACGATAACTTATTTCGTCTTGCTGGAGTAAACACAGTCGGTTGTGTCTCTAATGAATCTAAACAGATGTCAACATATCCCAATTATTCATCAGGCCTTACAGTGTAAATGTAGTACATCACTGTTGATCTGTTCTCACTGCAGAAGTAAGTAAAGTTTTAGACTGAGCGTCTGGAAGCCTGTGAGCATGTGTTTGTATGCATGCCGTGCATCAGGGATAAAGTAAGAGCCACGTCAGAAGCAGCACAGCATGACTAAGCCCTCAGATGCCTGTTACAGCACATTTTTAACACAAACACAAGTTGTTCAGGCTGGAGGTCACATGACCCCCCAGCTCGTCCAATCCCGACGGACCGGCAGCGAAAGCTGCCAACACCTGGATCCATCTGGATACTCCCCCGTCGCCAGCAACCGAATCACGCATATTAAACCTGAAGGACTAATCAGCTGCCGCCCCGCATCCAATCCAGTGGCGTGATCGCGCTCTCTCCCACTCCTACCGCCACGGCGCTCGTTAGAGGCGATGGCTAATTAGTTTAGTGCCTGAAACTTGAGGTTTCACTCCTCCTCAGACCAAAAAAGAATTACGAAAAACAAGCGTGACCTTAATAACCAGATGAGAAGGGCCGTGCGGAAAGAGACAGAACGCGTTGCATCAGCGTTTTGTTGATCTGTTTATCCAGCTGCGTGTGGGTGCGCGCTGAGCTCTGTTCTCCAGGTTTTCATTTTTCATTTTCTTTCTCTTTATTCTTTCCAGGGATGGACTGGGACTATAAAACAGCCGGGGACAGATGCCTGCCGAATGCTGCTGCTGCCTGCTGTTGTATACTTCATTTACCGTGGGATACAAACACTGAGACCACAATTAGGTGTTTTTCCCCATTTAAACCATTGAAATACAGTTTAAACACTGAGGTAAACTAATGTTCACAAGTTTTAGATCAGTAAGGTTTTTGTTTTGGAAAGAAATTAATGTTTTCATTCACCAAGGATGCATTAAATAGATCAACAGTCACAGTAAAGACATTTATAATGTTACAAACGATTTCTGTTTCAAAAATGCTGCCGAACTCTATTAATCAGAAAAATCCCCAAAATATGAAACAGCACAACCTTTTTTAACACTGATAATAATCAGAAATGTTTATTCTGATTTGCAAATCAGCATATTAGCATGATTTCTGAAGGATCATGTGAAAATTCAGGTTTGATCGCAGAAATAAATTACATTTTACAATATATTCACATAGAAAACAGTTACTTTAAATTGAAATAATATTTCACATTATTACTGATTTTACTGTATTTTTGATCAAATAAATGCAACCTTGGAGAGCAGAAGCTTCTTTATATATAGAGAGAGAGATATATTGATAAATAGATATCTGTACATTATATATATGAATAGCACTATTACTAGGTTATTATTATTATTTCTATATTTAAATGCAAGTAAATAAGTGATACTGATCATTTCAGCTGTTTTGTAGTGATGACCTGTACAGAAATGTTGTTTTTTAATCAATTTTTTCACTCAAATTGTTCTTATAAAATAATTAATTTTTTTGTGAACTCATTTAAATGTAATAAAAAAAAATAATTAAGAATATTTATTTTTTATTTATTTATTTATTTATTAAATTGAAGTAATTTAAAAGTGAAAATAATTTAATAATTAAGAAATTTTGTAACCTTAAGCCAAAAATACATTGTATGGGTCAGAATTATTGATTTTTCTTTTATGCCAAAAATCATTTGGATTTTAAGTAAAGATCATGTTCCTTGAAGATATTTTGTAAATATTCTACCATAAATATATCAAAACTTCATTTTTGATTAGTAATATGCATTGCAAATAACTTCATTTGGACAATTTTAAAGGTGATTTTTCTCAATATTTAGATTTTTTTCCACCTTCAGATTCCTGATTTTCAAATAGTTGTACCTCAGCCAGATATTGTCCTATGCTAACAAATTGATGTATATCAATGGAAAGCTTATTTATTCAGATGATTTATACATCTCAATTTCAAAAAAATTGACCCTTATGACTCTTTTGTGGTCACATTTGTTCATTTTTTTCCCATTGTCTTTACATCTCCCTGTGTTTTCTGTCCCTCTGTTTCTCCCCCTCTGTTCCCTTGTTTTCTCTCCTCACGTGTCGCCGTTCGATCGGCGCCTTCTCTCTCCTCCTCGTTTGTCAGTCAGCAGGATAACGTGCTAACGTGCAGCCCTGTTGCTTTTAACACATGTGGAGCGAATGGAGGCGACCTGTGGAGGCCGCTCGCTGTGAACAGCGGCGTGTGACTGCGAGCAGACAGACTCTGTTGCTGCTGTCAGGTGGAGGGTGAATAATGTGCTAACGACTTAAACCAGCGGAGAGCGAGTGTGAGGACGACCGGAGAGCCCGGCAAGAGTGACATGTTTTGCAGGACCGAGGCGGCGGAGTCAGAAACCACACTGCCGATCTGTATCTAGGCCACAGACTGAGAACAGCGAGGGTCCTCGAGGGAGGATAAACATGCAACTCGAATCACCGTACAACAACAACAAGCAGTGGAATGGAAGCTGACAGAACACACACCTGCTAGAAACATACAGTCTAATGCAATCATGACCATGAATTAAGACCAAAAAATGTGTTTCTGTTGCCTTTCTGAATGCACATTCATCTGTGCATGTTATTCTAATAAAAAAAATTTCAAAAATGCACTAAAAAAGGTACTAACATGGATCAGTGAATGGGTGCCGTCAGAATGAGAGTCCAAACAGCTGATTAAAAACATCACAAGTAATCCACATCACTCCAGTCCATCAGTTAACATCTTGTGAAGCCAAAAGCTGTTTGTAAGAAACAAATCTATCATTAAGGCTTGTGAACTACGAAAAATACGAGTCCATAATCCATAATAATGCCTCCTCCAGTGAAATCTCTTGCTGTCCTCTTGCAACAAAATCCACCCACACATTTGTTTTAAGCTATTTTGCTTGCATTATTGTGTATTATTGTGATGTTTTTATCAGCTGTTTAGACTCTCTTCTGACGGCACCCATTCACTGCAGAGGATTCCTTGGTGAGAAAGTGACGGAATGCTACTTTTCTCCAAATCTGATGTAGAAACAAACTCATCTACATCTTGGATGGCCTGAGGGTGAGTACATTTTCAGCAAATGGTAATTTTTGGGTGAACTATTCCTTTAATAAAAACTATAATATTATTTAAATGATAGTCAAAAAGCTATTTAGCAATTGCTGTAGGCTACTTTTGCAGGTAATGGCATTAATAATGATAGGGAAAAGAAATACTACGAGTGGGATACATGGAGATGCTCTTTTAGCCTTCATGTTTTAGTCTGCTTACTATTGAACGCTGCTTTCACCATCCAATCAGTTCCTGATGGATAAAATCAAGTCCTGTCCTGCATCTTCTCATTATGCAAGTAAAACAGATTTTACAACACTTTTTGTATTGACAGGAAACTAAGATCAATGTCTCATGTGGGTGTGGAATTCATCTGATCTTTTTGCAGTATTATAAGCCGATCTGTGTGCAATTTCTTTTTTCCATGATTATGGTTATAGTGTCTTTTACACACACATATAGAGATATATACAGCTATTGTGAGCGAGACGGAGAGATGAGGCTGAATTCAGTAAGGCCGCAGGGCACAGGTTTATTATCTGACACAGGGCGCCTCACACTGTGTGTGTGTGTTCCTCTGTGTTTCATGTAGATTACAGCACAAAGCTTCCATGATCTCAGCAGCTGGGAGTGTGTAAATCAGGTCTATTGTAGTGAAGAGAGAAAGAGAGTGAGAAAGATCAGCATCCTGACATGAGGGTTAAACAAAAGGAACCTCAAAAGATGCTGCAAAGCATTTGCTTGTAGTTTCCGTGTGGTTGTCAGGGCGTTGCTAGGGTGTTGCTGGGGTCTTCTGTGTGGTTGTTAGGGTGATGTTATTTAGTTGATTATTGGCCCAAGTTAAAACAGCCAATCTCAAGGTTTTTTTTTTTTTGTGTGTGTGTGTGCGTTGTCAGGATGCTCGTGAGTGGTTGCTAGGGTGTTGCTATGAGATGTTCTGAGTAGTTGTTGGGATTCACCATATGGTTTTGTTAAGTTGTTGTGGAGGGTTGCCAGGATGTTGCTTTGCAGTTGCTAGGGCATTTCTTAGCTGTATCTAGGGTGTTTTAGTTGTTGCTAAGGCTTTGCTAGTGTCTTCTAGGTGGTTGCTAGGTTGTTGTGATGGTTTTGTTAGGGTGTTGTGGAAGGTTGCCAGGATGTTGCTTTGCAGTTGCTAGGGTGTTTTAGGTGTTGTTAAGGCATTGCTAGTGTCTTATGGGTGGTTGCTAGGTGTTGTGATGGTTTTAAGGTGTTGAGGGTTACCAGGATGATGCTTTGTAGTTGCTAAGGCTTTCTGGGTATTTGTTAGGGCATTTCTTAGCTGTATCTAGGCTGTTTAAGGTGTTGTTAAGGCATTGCTAGTGTCTTATAGGTGGTTGCTAGGTAGGTGCTTACTAGGTTGTCGTGATGGTTTTGTTAGGGTGTTGTGGAGGGTTGTCAGGGTGTTGCCTTGCAGTTGCTAGGGTTTTATGGGTATTTGCTAGGCATTCTTAGCTATATCTAAGGGTGTTGTTAAAGGCATTGCTTAGTGTCTTCCTGGTGGTTTACTGAAGGTTTCCTGGTAGGTAGTGATGGTTTTTCAGGGTGTTGTGGAAGGTTGCCAGAATATTGCCAAGGTTGCTTAGGGCATTTCTTAGCTGTATCTAGGGTGTTTTAGTTGTTGTTAAGGCTTTGCTAGTATCTTCTAGGTGGTTGCTAGGTTGTTGTGATGGTTTTGTTAGGGTGTTGTTAAGGGTTACCAGGTTGTTGCTGTGAAGTTGCTAATGTCTTCTGGGTGGTTGTTATGCAGTTGCTTACAAGGTAGTTGTGATGGTTTTGTTAGGGTGTTGTGGAAGGTTGCCAGGATGTTGCTTTGCAGTTGCTAGGGTGTTTTAGGTGTTGTTAAGGCATTGCTAGTGTCTTTTAGGTGGTTGCTTACTAGGTTGTTGTGATGGTTTTGTTAGAGTGTTGTGGAGTGTTGCCACGGTGTTGCCTTGCAGTTGCTAGGGTTTTCTGGGTAGTTGCTAGGGCATTTCTTAGCTATATCTAGGGTGTTGTTAAGGCATTGCTAATATCTTCTGGGTGGTTGCTGGGTAGTTGCTTAGTAGGTAGTTGCGACGGTTTCAGAGTGATGTGGAATGTTGCCAGAATATTGCCTTGAATTTGCTAAGGCCTTCTGGGTATTTGCTAGAGCATTTCGTAGCTGTATCTGGCGGTTTTAGGTGTTGTTAAGGCATTGCTAGTGTCTTTTGGACGGTTGGTAGGTAGTAGCTTACTAGGTAGTTGCGATGGTTTTGTTAGGGTGTTGTGGGGTGTTGCCAGGGTGTTGCCCTCCAGTTGCTAAGGCTTCCTGGGTGTTTGCTAGGGCATAAAAAGCATGTTAGGGAATTGTGGAACATTGCCAGAGAGCAGCTGTATAGTTGGTTTTGCAGTTGCTAGGGTGTTGCTGTGCAGTTGCTAGGGCATTTCTTTGTGGCATTTAGGGAGTTCTGGATTTTTTCTGGGGTTGTCGCTAAGTAGTTGCTTACTGGTCTAATTTAAAACTGCCAATCACAAGTCTTGTGGCGCCAGGATAGTTGGATGTTGTGAGTGGTTGCTAGGGCGTCTCTAGGATGATCTGGGGAGCTGCTAGGGCATTTCTCGGAATTTTCTAGCATGTTCTTTTCTGGGTGGTTGTTAAGGTGTTGCTAGGGTGATCTAGGTGGCTGCTAGGTAGTTGTTTAATGCACCAATTCAGAACTGCCCATTCCAGTTCTTGTGGTGCAAGGATACTTGGATGTTCTAACTAATTGCTAGGGCATTGCTAGGATGATCTGGGTGGTTGCTAGGCAGATGCTTTCTAGCCCAAATCAAAACATCCCATCTCTAAATTTTGCTGTGCTGTGCTTGCATGTATGTTGTGGAAGGTTGTCAGTGTGTTGCCTTACAGTTTCTAGGTGGTTGCTAGGGTATTCTAAGTATGAGTTCTAGGTTGCTTTCTAGTCCAAAAAGCAAGGGCCCAATAAAAAATAAAGCAAAAAGATTCTATGGTGTTTTGCTGGGCTGGTTTAGTGGTTTAGGAGGGTTTCAGACTGACAATCCAGCAGGCTAACCAGCTAATAGCTGTGTGTTTTTGTGCAAAAGTAGTGAAGTGTGTTGGTAGGCAAATTGTCTTTGTGCAAACAACTGTATCCGAACAGCATGCGTGAATGCAATAATAACATCCTAATCCAGATCTGTAAATCTCTCAGTGCTCTGGCGCGTGGGTCATGCTGATGAGCGTTTACATACGGTGCGCTGCGGAGCGTCTTTTCTCCTTGATAAATGATTCTCTGGGTGAAAACGCTGAGTTAACTATACAGATTCCACTCTGCGCCGTTCACCTTGAATAAGGACACGCACGCCGTCTATTTATGTCCTGATATGCACTGCCGTTTCTCAGCTCAATTTTTCAGCTTTTGTTCAACTAACACAAAAGCTCACAGAAACATAATGTTTTGTAGAAATCCGCCATGTACCGGTGAACTTCAGCTAATCACTGTAAGAATGAGTTATGCTGCGATGTGAGAGCTGTGCACGTACCACCTGAATGAAAGCCTGCAGATGAGGTCATAAGGTCAGTGTTTTCAGCTGGTTAAGCTGATGCGTTAAACTGGTTTATCCACTGGAAATGAAGGGAAGTTGAGGTTTTTCGAGGCATCATCACACCTCTGGGGTTTCCTTGAGTTCACAGCAACCGTTCAGGCATGAACGTCCCTTTTTTAATGCAATATAACATTACGATGCCAGATGTGTACATGTATGGTTTACTATTGAATTAAAGGGATAGTTTACCAAAAAATGAAAAATCTGATGTGTGTGTATATATATATATGTATATATATAGTCATGGCCAAAAATATCGGCACCCTTGCAATTCTGTCAGAAAATGCAACCCTTCTCACAGAAAATTGGTGCAGTTGCAAATGTTTTGGTATTCGCATGTTTTCATGTTTTCACAAAAAAAAACAAAGAAAAGTCAAATCTGATACAATTCCACACAGAACCCAAACAACAAAATTATTGGCACCCTTAACTTAATATTTGGTAGCACCCCCTTTGGAAAAAATAACTGAAATCAATCGCTTCCTGTAACCATGAATGAGTTTCTTACACCTCTCTGCTGGAATTTTGGACCTCTCTTCTTTTGCAAACTGCTCCAGGTTATTCAGATTTGAAGCATGCCTTCTCCCAACTGCTGTTTTGAGATCTCTCCACAGGTGTTCTATGGGATTCAGATCTGGACTCATTGCTGGCCATTTCAGAACTCTCCAGTACTTTGTTTGTAATCATTTCTGAGTGCTTTTTGAAGTGTTTCAGGTCATTGTCCTGCTGGAAGACCCATGGCCTCTGGTGGAGACGCAGCTTTCTGACACTGGCCACTACGTTGTGCCACAAAATTCTTTGCTAATCATCAGATTTCATGATACCGTTCACACAGTCAAGGCATCCAGTGCCAGAAGCAGCAAAGCAACCCAAAACATCTTTGAACCTCCACCATGTTTGACTGTAGGAACTGTGTTCTTTTCTTTGAAGGCCTCATTTCTTTTTCCATAAACGGTGCCATGATGTCCTTTACCAAAAAGCTCTACTTTTGTCTCATCAGTCCACAGTACGTTTTCCCAGAAGGATTATGGTTTTGTCACATAAGTTTTGGCAAACTCCAGTCTTGCTTTTTTATGCCTTTGTGTCAGCAGTGGTGTCCTCCTGGGTCTCCTACCATAGCATCCCTTTTCATTCAGATGGTGACAGATAGTGCGAGCTGACACTGTTGTACCCTGTGTCTGCAGATCAGCTTGAAGTTGTTTGGAAGTTAATCAGGGTTTATCTGCCATTCGAACAATCCTTCATTGTAATTTTCATTAATTTTGCTCTTCCGTCCACGTCCAGAGAGGTCAGCTACAGTGTCATGGGCTGTAAACCTCTTGATGCACAGTGGACACAGGAACATTAAGATCTCTGGAGATGGACTTGTAGCGTGATTACAAGTGTGATTACTATATTAGCCCACACCTGTTACTTGCCACAGGTGTGTCTAAATACAAATTACAGGATCATTACATGCTTGGCAATTTCTTACAATTTTGACAAGGTGCCAATAATTTTGTCCAGTCTGTTTTTGAGTTCTGTGTGAAATTTTATCAAGTTTGACTTTTCTTCTCTTTTTTTGTGTTGTTGCACTGCAAACAAAAACAATAAGCATGTGAATACCAAAACATTTGCAATTGGGCCAATTTTCCAAGAGGTGTTACATTTTCTGACAGAATTGCAAGGGTGCCAATATTTTTGGCCATGAGTGTATGTTTATGAGGAGCTGAACCTATTTTAGCAATTTGTATGACTTCATATGTACTGCACGAGCCATATGGGGTACTTTTATGATATTTTTAGGGTTGATTTTTGTTCTTTTTAGAGTTTAACTGGATAAATCACCATCCACTTTATTAGAAAAAGCTGTTCAGACATTCATCCTGACATTTCATTTTGTGTTCCACAGAAGAAAGAAAATAATACTGAGACGGAATGACACGAGGGTGAGTGAATGATTACAAAATGTTCATTTTGCTGAATTATTTCTTCAAGATTAAGAGCAGGAAGTTTAATCAACAGTCAGCCATCAATTCAACACTGGGTTTCGATATCTGCTGATTGTTATGTGAAATATCTGCATGCTTCTGCTTAATGATTTTAATGATTCATTCGCCTGCGAAAGTGAAGAGGAGCTTAACTCAAGTCCTTGTCAGGAGGTCTCATGTCTCCTTAGAGAGAGGACACCGGGTCACAGGAACCGCGGCTCTGCCAGACGCAGTCAACAGATGCAAATCTTCTGAATAGGCCTCATTAGCACTTAGCACTTACAACCAGACCAGATGTCACGCCAAACCTATTTTCATACAAATTCAGCTAATTAATTCGTGAAAAAACCTGCTGCTCCTTCAGGGAGATGAGGGAGCAATGGCGTCGTGAATCGTATTTAAATTCCCGTTTCCTAGCGGAGAGGAGCGCAGCATTCATAATCTGGTTTGTCGGGATTAAAGAGAAAAGGGGAAATCACCATCACAATGGGGAAAACTGTCGCGCGCCTTTCCTGCGCTCATGAAATATGAAAAGGCGAGTCGGGCGCTCGCAACGCGCAGGACTCCGGAATGGGCTTCGCTCTGAAATACTTGCCAAGAATTAATCAGCTGCAAAGGAAAATTATAATGAATTATCCCTGTTCTTTTTTAGGAGTATGTATATCTGTCAACATGTGTGTAATGCACTTTTATAAAAGTAAATAATGTATTTTGCAGCTGTAGAAATCAGCATCTGAAGGAATTATTTTTCAAAAGCAATCAAATTTGCGGGTTTTATTTGCCTGTTTTATCATCTGCCAGGCAAAAATCACAAATTTAATTGCTTGAAACCGAAACTGCCTCATTATTAGTTATTTTGCGGTTTACCATATAAAAATGTGATCATATCATCACTTTTTTTATATGGCAAACAGCATCTGCCAATCAAAAATCACATATTTGATAAACAGTAGTTATTTATACCTTTATTTTATCGTCTTCTAGATGAAAAAAGCAATTAAGCTTGCATTTTTTGCCTGTTTTATTGATTTCCAGGCAAAAAAAAAAAAAAGATTAAACTTGCAATTTTTCCTTTTCGTCTGCCAGGCGAAAATCACAAATTTGATTGATTAAAACAGTAAGTGCCTCACTAGTGTTGTTTGTAGTTATAATGTATCATCTGCCAGATGAAAAATCTATAAAACTGCCTGTTTTATCGTCCGCCAGGCAAAAATGGCTAATTTAATTGCTCAAAAGAGTAACTGCCTCATTATTAGTTGTTTATACTCCTGTTTTATTCCTATTTATCAAATCAGCACTTTTTTTTTATATGGCAAACAGCATTTGAAAATCAAAAATCACAAATTTGATAAACAGTAGTTATTTATACCTTTATTTTATTGTCTTCTAGATGAAAAAAGCAATTAAGCTCGCATTTTTTGCCTGTTTTATTGATTGCCAGGCAAAAAAAAAAGATTAAACTTGCAATTTTTCCTTTTCGTCTGCCAGGCGAAAATCACGAATTTGATTGATTAAAACAGTAAGTGCCTTACTAGTGTTGTTTGTAGTTATAATGTATCATCTGCCAGATGAAAAATCTATAAAACTTTTTTTTTTTTGCCTGTTTTATCGTCTGCCAGGCATAAATGGCTAATTTAATTGCTCAAAAGAGTAACTGCCTCATTTTTTAGTTGTTTATACTCCTATTTTATTCCTATTTATCAAATCATCACTTTTTTTATATGGCAAACAGCATTTGAAAATCAAAAATCACAAATTTAATAAACAGTAGTTATTTATACCTTTATTTTATCGTCTTCTAGATGGAAAAAAAAAGCAATTAGGCTTGCATTTTTTTGCAGTTTTATTGATTGCCTGGCAAAAAAAAAAAATAAATAAAACTTGCAATTTTTCCTTTTTTGTTTGCCAGGCGAAAATCACAAATGTGATTGATTAAAACAGTAAGTGCCTCATAGTGTTGTTTGTAGTTATAATGTATCATCTGCAAGAAGAAAAATCTATGAAACTTGTGATTTTTTTTTTTTTTTTTTTTTGCCTGTTTTATTGTCTGCCAGGCAAAAATGGCTAATTTAATTGCCCAAAACAGTAACTGCCTCATTATTAGCTGTTTGTCATATAAAAAAGTGATCAAACTTGCGTTTTGTGCCTGTTTAATTATCTGTCAGGCAAATATTTTAGACTTAAACCAGTAACTGCCTGACTATTATTTACACCTTTATTTTATTGTCTTCAAGGTGAAAAAAAGCAGATTGACTTTTTGCATGTCTAATTTTCTGCCAGACAAAAAAAAATTGATCAAATTAAGTTGTCTTTTTTATTGATTGCCAGGCAAAAAAGAAAAAAAAAAGATTCAACTTGAGATTTTCAGAGGCTGAAAATCACCGCGAGCCTCACGTGTGCTTCAGTATTTGTTTAGTAAACAAATCCGTGTTTCCACCATTCATATATACAGAGCCAAGTGGAACATGTAATATAAAGTAATGGCAGGGGAAACAACCCCTCTATCCAGATTACCACAGTATCATGGCAGTAAGTTCTTCACAGACAAACACCACTCACCTCTTCTTCAGACCGTAGAGATAATTCTGACACATTACTTGTGTTTAAACTTTAGGTTCAGTTGGTAAATAAACCCTCTGGACTCTTAGCCTTGAACTATGAGTTAAAATATAGATGCTGTGGAGCATAATAATATTCAAATACTCTCCTCTCCTTCAAGTGTTCTCCTCACACCTACATGACTTCAGGTCAAACTCAGTCCCCTTCAATACTCAGTGCTGCAGCAAAAAGTGTGAATCGATTTAAAGCATATTGAACTACTGTACAAGCGCTAATGTATATTTTAACTGGCAAGCACTTTGAGCAACACAGTACCAAAATATACACACACACACACACACTCAGCAGCTAGTGCTTCATCACACAAACAAATCATAGTTATCACAAGACATATTCTGCAGGTTTGATTTAAAATGTTGTTTTATTAAAGGGGTCATCGGATACCTATTTTCCACAAGTTGATATGATTCTTTATGGTCTTAATGACAAGTCTACAATATACTTTGGTTAAAAATTCTCAATGGTTGTGTAAATCAACATCCTTTTTACCTTGTCAAAATAAGCTCTGCAAAAATCATCCCATTCTGAGGGATCGTTCCTTTAAGTGCAAATGAGCTCTGCTCGCCCCGCCCCTCTCTTCTTTCTGTGGAGTGACGAGCCTGTTTACTTTAGCCGTATTTAGCGTGTTTAGCCAGCAAACTTGCTAACTAGCACGTTATTAGGAAAGGTGATTGCAGAGATTCATAAAAAAAAAAAACCTTATACTCACTTCTGCTGTAAGTGAAGCTGCATCACGAATGTTTTGCGTGAACATAGATGGATATATGTAGATCGGGAGGCGCATTCCCTTCACAAAAAACGTAATCTACTGCATCTTCAGCGGCTCAGATGTCAGGAGTAAATGACGACCACTACGTTCATTATTACATCCAGCAATCGCTCAATCGGAGCTATTCTTACATCCCTGCTCCGGCATTGAAACAATGGAGGTCGGACTGTTACAGCTGATCTGAGGTAAGACGCTCATGTCAATCAACTATCGTGGGAGCGGCCTCTGTGGGTGTGACACCACACCGACAGGCATCTGAGAATGACTCGATTTGATAAAGGGAATATTATTTTTACAGATTAATTAAAAACCACTGCATGGATTTTTATCATTATAGAGTAGATTTGTACATACACTGCCAACACACATTAATGTTCAAACAACATGTAAAAGTGAACTTTGCATCCGATGACCCCTTTAATAACATTATTTATTTTTGTGCAGCTGTCTTGATCAGAACAGACCTGTGAGCCACCAGTTGAGAACATCTAATCTGTTGGACTTCCTCTTACCTGATGCTTTTACGGTAAACTAAGCTTCATCCTTCTGTAGTCCTCACTACCTGTGCTACTGGCGAGCTGCGGGTCAATATCTGCACACCGCATTACTAGACAGTAAATTCAAGTAAAGTCCATTTAGAGCCGTGCCAACGCAATTTGATGTAAAGCCATTACAGCGTGCTTGCGTGCCGTGGTGCTCGTCCATCAGAATACACACAGATGCGCTATTAGGACTGTAGTTATTGGTAGTCTCCTCGTCCTCTGCTGTGGACACACTTCCATAGTGGAGAAACCTTTTTAAGGTCCACTGGCTTTTACAATTAGATGTATTAGCCATAGCAAAAGCAAAATGGAAAAAAAATCAATTTGTTGAAGTAGAGAGGCCATTTTTCTTTAAGGGGAAATGTCTGGGATGATCAGTTGAGTGTTTCAGCTGATGAATATTCTGCGCTTCATTAGACAGGCTGACTTCTGTCTACATGACCTGTTGCCAACAAATATGTCTTTGGCTGGAAATATAATATATATTTTCTTATAATTTGTATAATTTAGTATTTTTTTGTATTTTGAGACTATAATATTTGTATTAATATTTTAAATTAGTTTTAACATTTTTATGTTTATGTTTAATGTAATTTGTTGTTTTTGTCACTTTTAATGTTATTTAGTATTTTATTTAGTATTTTTTATTATTTTTGTTTTTTTTGTTGCCTTTTTAAATGATATAAAATTGGATAAGTTTCAGATATAAAATTGTATGTGATATAATAATATAGTTAAATATAATGTTAGATATAAAATGTATTTTGTGTATTTTCTTTTATTATTTTATTAGTGTAATATTATTTTTGGTAATATGATATTTTGTGTTATTGTCATATTTTATAGTTTTAATTTTTAATTTTATTTACATTTTCAACAATTTTTACTATTGATTTTAGATTTTTTGTTTTGGGGGTTTATGTTTATATGTTGTATTATTTTTGTATTTTCCATATATATTTTCCACATTATCAATCAGGGTTATAGTAAAGACTAAAACTAGAGTCGTTAAAAAAGTAATTTTTGTTATTTAAAAGAAAAGTTAACTAAAATAAAAAAAGAAAATACAAAAAAAAACTTTTGCTTTGTCAAGGCAACATTTCTTATTTTAATTTAGTTTAACTTGTTTTTAAACAGATTAATGTATGTGTAATTAATGTATTTAAATAAAATTAAAATTTAAATACAAATGAATAATAGACAATTTTTTTTTATTAATATTTTTAATTACAAAAATAATAAAAATGACAAAAACAACAAATTTACTAAAATTAAAAATGAAAACAGAAAATACAAAAGTAAAAATTAATTCAAAATATGATAAAAATAAAACAGTATCTCAGTGACACTAAAATAACACTGTTGTCTACTGAAAAATAAAATAAAATAAAATCCTTTTTAGGAGAAATGTTTTAGACACTGTGACTGAAATCTCCTGAGTTATGAAAGAGCAACCTAATGTTTGTTTCTTGAATAGAGCAGATGTCTTGCTGACATGTGTGGAAGAGAGATTGAGACTTTAACTAGGACAAGCTAGACAGCAGTACAAGTTAAATATATAGAGGAAAGAAGGCTGTTCTTATGAATATGAGTTTTTAAATGAGAGCAGCTCTGAGGTTTTATTGTGTGTTGCATGTTCTCTGAACCCATCACACTTGCGAGCGCTACAGACATGATTAGCTTCACGGCTCTGGGCAAACATGGCATGCTGAGGAAGCGTTGCGCTCATTACAAATCTCATTCACGTCGCTCCCTGCGTCTCGTACTTCAAAACCGGCCGCACCGGCCACCCACCAGCCCCCCCGGCAGATCAGAGTCCATTCACACTGCTCCGCTTTAATGTGCTCCAGCCTCGCCACTGCTCAAAGAGGGAGAACATTAACTAACACCTCTGGCTGATTTGATAATTTCTGTAAATGAGGCCTTTGGCCTCTGGAGTGACTTTTAGGTGGAGTGGATGGTATTATTGTCTGGTGCCGCAGCCTGCGGCGGCTAGATGGGTATTAAACCAGAGCCGCTCGAATTACAGCTGTTCGAGCAGGGAGGACTTCACCAGGTGATTTGGGCACATTAATCCATCTAACAGAGAAACGCAGAGAACACCAGAGGTATGTTATCATGACACAGCACTTCTAGAAGAACCAGATCAACACCTGACCATCAATTGAGAAAAAACTGTGTCCAGGTCATCAGATGGGTTGAGCTGGGAAATGATAGATAGATAGATAGATAGGTTGGTTATTTAGTGTTTGTTTCAAGTAAACTGTTGGTTGGTTAGTTAGTTTAGCTAGTAACAGTTGTCACAGTCTGTCCAGTTCCCACAGAGGTTTTCTATTGGGTTGGTTGGTTATTTAGTGTTAGTTTTAAGTGAACAGCTAGTTAGTTTAGTAATAGCTGCCATAGTCTGTCCAATTACTAGAGAGTTTTCCAAACAATAATCATTATGGGTTGGTTTGTTGGTTGGTTAGTGTTAGTTTCAGGTAAATCACCTAGGTAGTTAGGGTTAGTTTCAGGTAAACCACTTTTGCAAATAGATAGATAGATAAATGGTTGAATAGATGGACTAGATAAACAGACAGATAGTTGGTTAATTAGTGTTAGTTTCAGATAAACCATCTGTTTGTAGTTAGTACATTTTAGTTAGTAACAGTTGGAAAAGTCTGTCTAGTTCCCAGTTTTCTATATGATAAGCATTCCGGGTTGGTTAGTTCGGTTAGTAACAACTGGCACAGTCTGTCCAGTTCCTAAAGAGGTTTCCAAATAATAAGCATTCTGGGTTGTTTGGTTGGTTAGTGTTAGTTTCAGGTAAAACCATTAGTTAGTTGGTTAGTTAGTTGGTTGGTGAGTTGGTTAGTTACTTCAGTTAGTAACAGCTGGCACAGTCTGTCCAGTTCCTAGAGAGTTTTCCAAACAATAAGCATTCTGAGTTGGTTGGTTAGATTTAGTTTCAGGCAAACCATTAGTTAGTTGGTTGGTGAGTTGGTTAGTTACTTTAGTTAGTAACAATTGGCACAGTCTGTCCAGTTCCTCAAGAGTTTTCCAAATTATAGCATTATGGGTTATTTGGTTGG
The DNA here is from genome assembly GCA_012976165.1 of Labeo catla. Lineage (NCBI taxonomy): Eukaryota > Metazoa > Chordata > Actinopteri > Cypriniformes > Cyprinidae > Labeo > Labeo catla. The sequence continues at coordinate 6,263 of VONZ01002077.1, read as the reverse complement.
TTAGTGTTAGTTCCAGGTAAACCATTAGTTAGTTGGTTTAGTTGGTTTAGTTAGTAACAGTTGGTATAGTCTATCCAGTTCCCAGAGAGTTTTCCAATAAGCATTTGGAGTTGGTTGGTTAGTTTTAGTTTCAGGTAAACCATTAGTTGGTTGGTGAGTTGGTTTGTTTACTTAAGTTAGTAACAGTTAGCACTGTTAGTTGGTTTAGTAACAATTGGTATAGTCTGTCCAGTTCTCATAGAGTTTTGAAACAATAAGCATTCTGGGTTGTTTGGTTTGTGTTAGTTTTAGGTCGGGGGTGCCCAACCCTGTTCCTGGATCGACTTTCCTGCAGAGTTTAGTTCCAACCCTAATCAAACACACCTGTCTGTAATTATCAAGTGCTCCTTGATATCCTAATTAGCTGGTTCAGGTGTGTTTGATCAGAGTTGGAGCTAAACTCTGCCGGAAAGTCGATCTCCAGGACCAGAGTTGAGCACCCCTGTTTTAGGTAAACCATTAGTTAGTTGGTTGGTGAGTTGGTTAGTTACTTCGGTTAGTAACAGTTAGCGCAGTCTGTCCAGTTCCTCAAGAATTTTCCAAATGATAACCATTCTGGGTTGTTTGGTTGGTTAGTGTTAGTTTCAGGTAAACCATCAGTTAGTTGGTTAGTTGGTTTAGTTAGTAACAATTGGTATAGTCTGTCCAGTTCTCATAGAGTTTTGAAACAATAAGCATTCTGGGTTGTTTGGTTTGTGTTAGTTTTAGGTAAACCATTAGTTAGTTGGTTGGTGAGTTGGTTAGTTACTTCAGTCAGCACAGTCTGTCCAGTTCCTCAAGAGTTTTCCAAATGATAACCATTCTGGGTTGTTTGGTTGGTTAGTGTTAGTTCCAGGTAAACCCTTAGTTTAGTTGGTTAGTTAGTTTAGTTAATGACAGCTTACACAGTATCTTCATTTCACAGATCTTTTGTAAACGATATACAGTTTTTGAACATACTTGAGTTTCTGAAAAAATAAGCATTCTTCGTAGGATGGTTGGTTAGTGTTAGTTCCAGATAAACTGTTAGTTAGTTAATTGGTTAGTAAGTTTAGTTTGTAACAGTTGGCATACTTTGTCCAGTTCCCAGAGAGTTTTACAAATTATAAGCATTCTGGTTGGGTATTCCGTGTTAGCTAGTTCGTTAGTTAGGTAGTTGGTTGGTTGGTTGGTTGGTCAGTAAAAGCTGGTACAGTATTGCCAGCTCAAAGAATTTTCCAGACGATAAGCATTCTGTTTTGATTGGTTAGTGTTATTTTCAGGTAAGCCATCTGTTTGTAGATAGATTGAATGATAAATATATGATAAATGTATGGATAGGTAAGACTTCAGTTAAGACTTCTGTTTGCAGATAGATGGTCTGTTTGAAAAACCATCTGTTTGCAGATAGATCATTAGTTTGATAGGGTTAGTATCTGTTTATAGAAGCAGTAGTCTCAGTGTTCGCTTTCACATGCTGGTTCGTTCTTCCTGTGTCTTCTCTCTCTCACCCTCCTTCTGTTTCCTGTTGTCTCCTGCTGTCTGCATCTCTTTCATCAGGTGTTGTCTTTGATCCATCGCAGAAATCTCTCCATCATCTCTTCATCTGTCACTCACGGCAGAGCCGTACTGCGGCGTCGGGTCAGCGCAGCACAGCAGAACTTTGAGCGCGCTCTTCGGTTCCTCCAGGACACTGCCAGTCAGCGCTTCACCGGAAAGCACGTCAATCACGGCATTAGAAGCTTCCTGACGCTTCATCAAAGCTGTAGGTCCTGAAGAAGCCTTTCCAGCTCGTTTGTAAGTCGAGTGCTTATAGAATGATTTTTAAAACAATACACAACAGTGCATGCAATAGCATCTTGAGTTTGCTGACAGCACAACTTGTTGACATGCGCTGCCTTCAAAGCACAAAAAATGTGTTTGACGGGTGCTGCAACATCATTCACGTATGACTAACATAACCCAACACAACCCTTGAGAAGTATTCGTGGCTCTAAATGAAGTTTTATATTTGGGAGATGATGCATTCTTCTCACATCCTCCGTTTCATTCACATTCTCCTTCCTGTTCTGCAGGTCGCCCTCAAAAACATCATCAGCGGATTCATTTTCGAGGAGAATTATAAAAAAGAAGCAATGCGCATTATACAAATTGATGCTATACAGCCTAAATGGATATTGATCGCATGCGCCGATCAAAGAACGAATAAATCTGAGCAAATATAGCATGCTTTGCTGAGCGAACAGATGATAGAGAGCATCAGTATGGGAGGTCGAGTACAGAATCATAACCAGAAGCGGCAGCGTTTGACCTCTGACTTCAGGTAACATTAGATGAGGATGATATCCGGCCGCTGTGTGCGGTATGCTGTATCGTTTTCTCCGTAAATGCCCATGCAACCTACTACATTTACCATAATGTGCATTACACAGTCTGGTTGTGTGTGTTCTTTATGTATCACATGTTCCGAGTCTCATTTAATAACCTTTATGTTTAATATTAGATGCTGTTTCCATATGCTCATTACTAGAATTACTCCTGTGGTTTAGATATTTTTATGATCAGTTTTAGTGCTTTACAGTCAGCACACAATTGTGTTCACAACCCATTTTGCTCTTTAAACATGATATACAGATATATATTCCTGCAGTAAAGACTGTAAATAGACACAAACAGGAACTTGGAGATCTGAAAGGGAAAAAACAGTCACCCTTGTGTTGTTCCAAACCTACATAAATAGTTAAATAATTTTTATAGATAGATAAAATAAAATAAATAAATAAAATGTTTTTGTACATACAAGGAAATAATTACAGACTGGAATTTTATTAAGCAATAAAGGTACAAAATCTTAAATGTTTTTTTTTAAACATTAGAACATTAATACAACATTATAATACAACATTAAATGTAACAATTTTTAAATATTTTCTTAACAATTTGTATTGTTGAACGCATTGATCAAGCTTTTTTTTTTAAGATTTATTTATTTTTGAGAATTTACAAATAAATGAGGATATTTTATTTTAGTTTATTTTTTAATAGAATTTATTTTCCAAATAAGCAGGATATTTTATTTAATGTAATTTTTTTTTAGAGAATTTAAATCCATTTAGACATCAAACTGTTAGACCCTGGTAACAGGGTCAGTGAGGTCCAAAATAATATTGAAGTTTTATTGTATAGACAAACAAGAGATCAATAGACGTTTGCATAGATAAACAATCAATTTTTATTTTATTTTATTATTTTATTTCATTTTATTTATTTTGTATAGAATTTTATAGAATATAATTTCCAAATAATGAGGATGTTTTATTTTATTTTATTTTATTTTATTTGTAGAATTTAATTTCCAAATAATGAGGATTTTTATTTTATTTTATTTTATTTTTATAAAAAGAAACGATTTAAAAACCATTTAGACATCAAACAAACTGTTTTTTATTTTATTAGTTTAGTTTATTATTTTATTTTTATAAAAATTTAATTTCCAAATAATGAGAATATGTTATTTTATTTTTTGTAGAATTTAATTTCCAAATAATGGGGATTTGTATTTTATTTTATTTTATTTCTTGTAGAATTTAATTTCCAAATAATGAGGATTTTTATTTTATTTTATTTTTTATAGAATTTAATTTCCAAATAATGAGGATATTTTATGTTATTTTATTATGAATTTAAAACCATTTAGACATCAAACTATTATTATGGAGGGCCAAATTACTGAAAATTAAATAATTAAATAAATGTTGAAATATATAAATAAATCGTTAAATGCATCATTTAATTATTGAAAGTATAAATATTTATTTATTTAAATATTTATTTATTTATTTAACTTTTTATTTACTTAAATATGTATTTATTTATTTAAATATTTATTTATTTACGCATTTATTTCTGCATTTATTTATTGCCTCCACATTTCATTTTGAGGTTTGCCGTTGTCAGCACGTCACTCAACAATAGTGGGCGTCACCTTTCCAGCTCGATTACTTTGGTCTTTTTAGTTCAGGCGCGTTTTTCATGTTTTTCGCATCACAAACTATAGCTGATCGAGGATGGTACAGTAAAAGATCTGTCGTTGACTCTTGCAGATGAAGTGACATGACATCTGACGCACGGAAGCCATTAGCACATGCCACAATGCCACAATGCCAATGACACTTCCGGTTTTGACTGACATGTATCAGCAGAGAGCGGAATGTGCCACTGACACTCTTACTGAACATGTTAACACACGCACTTCACTGCACAACGATATTTCATTGATGACGCGTTTCTATCAAATGTAGGATTAGTATGTATGAATTGATTTGTATGTATTTGCTTGTGTGACTGTGCAGATGGATTGTGTCAGTGTCGCGGAATGTCACCGGATGTCGCGGCAACACAAGGAAACACGGAATCAATCTATCACGGGTCACTACGAATGCCGCATTCGCATCCGTTGTTGTAAACTTTGATCCTGACGTGACACCTACAGGCGTCGATCTCATCAATGGCTTTAATACTTTATGCAATATTATGCAATATGAAATGAAACCATCTTATAACAATGTGATTTTTTTTTATTAAAGTATCTGTCAAAACATTCAGGTAAACAAAGGGAGACAAGACAAATATTAAACACATGAAAAAGCCTAAGTTGATGTACAAATTACCTGCGCGACGAAGTGAAAATGCTGAACAGAAACCGAAATTTGTCATCAATGAAATTCCGTTCTGCGCTGAGTGTGTGTGTGTGTGTGTGTGTGTTACACAGTCTACTCTATGTTATTCTCCGGCTGACAGCGGCAGAGTGAGAGTCAGTCGAGTGCCGCGACATCTGGTGACATTCCGCGACACTGACACAATCCATCTGCACAGTCACACAAGCAAATACATACAAATCAATTCCGCGATGTAACTAATTCTACATTTGATAGAAACGCGTCATCAATGAAATATCGTTGTGCAGTTAAGTGTGTGTGTTAACATGTTCAGTAAGAGTGTCAGTGGCACATGCCACTCTGTGTTGATACATGTCAGTGAAAACCGGAAGTTGTGCCACTGAGCATAGTGGCATGTGCTAATGTCTTCCGTGCGTCAGATGTCATGTCACTTCATCTCCAAGAGTCAATGACAGATCTTTTACTGTACCATCCTCCATCAGCTATAGCTTGTGATGCGAAAAACATGAAAAAGGAGCCTGAACTAGAAAGACCAAAGTAATCGAGCTGGAAAGGTGACGCCCACTATTGTTGAGTGACGTGCTGACAACCGCAAACCTCAAAATGAAATGTGGAGGCAATAAATAAATGCAGAAATAAATGCGTACATAAATAAATGAATAAATAAATAAATATTTAAATAAATAAATATTTATACATTTATTTATGCTTTCAATAATTAAATGATGCATTTAACGATTTATTTATATATTTCAGCATTTATTTAATTATTTAATTTTGAGTAATTTGGCCCTCCATATATTAGACCCTAGTAATAGGGTCAGTGAGGTCCAAATTAATATTGAACTATTATTGTATGGACAAACTTTTTTTAAATTTTATTTTATTTTATTTTATTAGTTTAGTCTAGTTCAGTTTAATGTATTATTTTAGTTTTATAGCATTTAATTTCCTAATTTAATTTTATTTTATTTTATTTAGAATTGAAAACCATTTAGACATCAAAATATTAGACCCTGGTAACAGGCTCAGTAAGGTCCAAAATAATATTGAGCTTTTATTGTATAGACAAACTAAAGATATATAGAGGATTGCATAGATAAACCATCTGTTTACGTTTTGTTTTATTTTATTTTATTTTATTTTTCAAAATATCTTTTTGTGTTCCCCAGCAGTCATACAGGTCTTGAACAAACAAACCAAAAAAAGGTGGGTAAATAAACAACTAACCTGCTTATTTTTGCTGATGATCGGCTTAAAGAAACCAGCTAGACAGCAGCAAAAGCCGTGCTGTATTTTCAGCAGGGTGACTTTCTATCGCTCCGTCTCTCTCTTTCTCCGTGTGTCTTTGTAAAGCTCAGCCCGGGTGACACTCGTCAAACGGCTGTCATTGTTCATATCTCATTGAGAGGTGAGAGCGTTACACAAACACGCTGTGACACGACACGGCCGGTGTTAAGTGACAGTGTGTGATCGGCCGTCTGAGAACACGACCTTCTCCGGCGCCGCGCCTCAAAGCCGGGGCCCTCTAATAAGACTGACCCCTCGCTGTCATGTACCGGCGAGATATTCACCGCGCCGACTGCT